>PVLA01002291.1:5599-48181 GCA_004027455.1 Hydrochoerus hydrochaeris
AGAAAGAAAGAAAGAAAGAAAGAAAGAAAGAAAGAAAGAAAGAAAGAAAGAAAGAAAGAAAGAAAGAGAGAGAGACAGAGAAGGAGGAGGAGGAGGAGGAGGAGGGAGGGAGGGAGGGAGGGAGGGAGGAAGGAAGGAAGATGGATATAAGGAGACATGAATAGTTTGGTCTAGGGTAAATGTAGTGTCAGATCAACTACACAAACACCTAAAATTAGATTCTTACCTTGTATCAATACAATACATAAAATGGTTAATGAATGTTAAAGTAAAATTACATCATAAAAGCATCAAAACAGTATTTGGGACAACTGTTTTAAAGAAAACAAGAGACAATATGGTAGCCACTGTTGATTTCCTGTTGCCTTATTTTTAAGTCCTGTGTTACTTGTATTGTTTTGTTCTGATCTGCTTTTTTGTTTTGTTTTATTCTCTTTAATATAAAAAAACAGTATTTAGGTAAATATGCAGTTTGGGAATAAAGAATTATTTTGAACATATGATGATAAGGACAGAAATAATAATGAAAACAGATGAAAGCATCTGAAGTCAGA
This sequence comes from Hydrochoerus hydrochaeris, assembly GCA_004027455.1. Lineage (NCBI taxonomy): Eukaryota > Metazoa > Chordata > Mammalia > Rodentia > Hydrochaeridae > Hydrochoerus > Hydrochoerus hydrochaeris. Next base: position 6,154 of record PVLA01002291.1, read on the forward strand.
AAATAGCTCTTCTATGTAATAATTACAAAGAAAAGGAAGATTTGGCATGTATGTGCAACATACAAAGTTAATAAAAACATTACCAACAAATGCAGAAAATGATAAATCATCTATTATAGATTAAAAACTGGTGGTCAATTTAACGCCAGCAGATTAAATCACCATGGTGCTGAGCGTAGCTGTTTCACCTGAGGAAAGGTGCTAACATAAATAGAGACGTGGAGAAGGAAAAGAGGAGCGCTGAGGCATTGTGGGTTCTCCTATGTGTTGCTATTTAAGCCATTGTTTCTCCTGGAGGAGCTCTGGTCCTCACATTGAGCAATGCTGGCTCCAGAGGGGAAGACATGTGCCACTTGGTGTCCAGGATGAACTCGTCACACTGGCTTCCTGGCATGTACTCAACTGTGCTTATCATTGGAGGAGCTCGGGACCTGTGTGTTGCTGAGGATGGCTCAGCAACACAGCCCTGGTCTTTGTTTTGAGTGTGACTTTCTGGCTCCAGCGTAGAACCCTCAACCTACCAGCACAGCTCCTTCACCCCGTTGGCATAGACTTTCTAGCTTCTACCGCTTACCTTTGGGATCCAGCATGGATCCGTAAAATGGACTGGTTTGAGTCCTTTTTGTGGGCTCTAGACCTCCAGTTGGACTCGTGGGAGGCATTGTCATGGGCTCTGGGTTTTCATCTGGACTCATGCAGGACACTGCTGTGGGATCCAAGCCCTTGGCTGAATATTCTGTGTCTTTGGTGTTGTGGATAGATTTCCTGTACTTTCTTGTGGTAACTCTGGTGACCATCATAAAATATTATAAATTTCATGTCCTGATTTTAATTGTTCTCACAACCCCTGACTACAACATCATCTTACAAAAAACTAAGCACATGAAGAGGAGATTCACAATGAAAATAATGAAATGGGCCAGGCACAGTGGCCTATGTAATCTGAGCCTTACAGGCCTGTGTAATCTGAGCACTCTGGGAAGGTGAGGCAGGAGGGTCACAATTTAAGCTCCACCTAGGCAAATAAATGACTTAGCAAGATTCTGTTCCAAAATAAAAAATGAAAAAGGGCTGGGAGTGTAGCTCAGGGCAAAGGCCCTTGGTTAAAGTCCTAGTACCAGGCAGGCACTTATGCAGCTGAACTAAATCCCCTAAATCTCCGGCCCCAGTCCTAGTACCTTCTAGAGAGAGAGGGAGAAAGAGAGGAAGGAGGGAAGAAGGGAAGGAGGGAGGGAGGGAGGGAGCAGGGGAAGGAAGTGAGAATGAAAAGAAGAAAAGGAAAAGGGGGATTAAACACAAAGGACTCCCTGAGACAGAGCCAGCAGGGAGCAAGGGCTGGTCTGCAGCTCAGCCGATGAACAAAAACTGGGCAGCTTCCTGGAGGAAAGCTGGGAGAGCACACAGAGCCCTTACCACACACAGTAAGGGCTCTCTCCTGGCTCGCTGATAAGCACTTTCCACCACCCTTCCTGACCTCCAAAACCCACCATCACCATGATGGAGGCTCAGATCTGCCCTTTATCCCCACTCCCTGGCATGCAGTCCAGGCCAGTGATCTTAAGCACGGACTCCACACCCTGCCTGCAAGTTCACAGACTCAGCCCCTCACTGTCCTGAGCAGCGCCCTCCAGCAGGGCCACAGAGGGCCATGGAGTCATATGCAATAACACCGCCAAGGCTCCCAGGCTCCCAGTCATAAAGCCTTGGAGCCCTCCTGCCTCTTTTCACACTCATTCAGCACACTCAGCCTCAGGAAACCCTGCCCTCCATCTTACCTAGACATGGCCCTTTCCTCCAGCCACCACAGAGAGCCTAGGCTATCCCTAATAGTTACTACTGCTGTTCCTGCCCCTTCTCTTTCACCTACTCCCACTCCAGGAGCTGGAGTGATGTGTCACATCCTCAGCCTGGCTGCTGGCTCTGTCCCTCCCACTCACAGTAGTCCATACTCTTACTTAACCTTCTCCATGTCCGCTCTATTCCATGCTGAGCTGCTGTGTCTGAAATCATCTCCACAAGAGCCAACACTTTCTCTACCGTACTCAAACTCTACCTCTGACTTCATCCTGTCAGCCTGTCCCACTTAGCTGACAGCAGCCCCCAGCCTGTGACAGCAGTCTCCGTAGTACAGACAGCCCCTTCTTTTTTGGACCTTCCCAGTGACTGCTAGTTCCTGGGTGCTTCCAACACAGACGAAAGAATACCGAGAGTGCATTTACAAAGTAAGGCAGGTCTGTGCTGCCAAGTGCCATGTGGAAACACGGCCTGAAGCACAAAGGAAAGGCCTACTTCACTGCTGTGTACAGAGTGGAACATCAGCAAACCACCTGCATCATCATCACCATCACCTGCACCCAGGACTCTTTAGAGGGAGACAAGGGGAGGCAGTCAGCTCAGCTACCTGTGGTCAGTACTGAAGGTCCCATGGATACCATCTGGGGTTTCACAGCCCCTGGAGGCCAACAGTGCAGAGAGGGAGACTGGGAAAGATGCTACACAGAGCTGCAAAATACACGCAGACTCCTGGGCTGGACACCACCAAGCTCTTGGGGCTGCCAGTTTATTTCCACTGAAGCCAAAGATTACCACTTAAGGAGATGGAAACAAACGTTTTAAAAACCAAAAGTAATCAGCTACAGTAACAAAACTAAAAGCCCTTATATTAAGGGCATCTGTCACTTGTTCTTAGGTGGCTGTCTCAAGTCCATCAACCAGTAAGCCTGCCCAGACCCTGGCAGGAGGCTGGAAACTGTAGGAGGCATTGGACTTCCTCCAGGAGCAGGCCAGAGGCCACCCTCTCCCTGGCCACCTGAAGCTCACAGAAGCCTCTAGGCAGTGCACCCTCCCAGCAAAGGCAGCAGTCAGAAGAACACAGAGTGAAACCAATGGACAGCCTCAACCTCATACCCCAGGCACACACAGACTGAAGCTCCAGAGGTTTCAGGATCTCTGTGTGCAGAAGGTTCTTTTATAAGACCTCTGGCACATGTGTAAGTGTCACAGCAGATGTGTCAGAGGAACATCTCAGACTGCCCCCTACACAGGTGACTGCACTATGCACTGCACAGCAACCCAAGACCATACCCCTGAGGTATGCGGGAGCAGACTGGAGACAGACTCCTCAGTGCAAAGAACACATGGGAGCCACCCTGTCACCAGTGTATCGCCAACCATGCAGAACAGCTCAGAGGCAGCATACACCTTCGTGGGGGATAATTCTTTGGTACTGCAACTCAGGAGTCCCAGCTGGGGCTTCCAATGGATCCTGAGGGCTGTGCTGTGTAGACCTGGCCAGGGTTGGAGCCACTAAAAATGGTGAGACATGGCATGACAGTTTGTCTGTGCACTGTTTTAGCACACAGGGCCTTGAAGCAGAGCAACCCAGGGGTCAAAAGGAAAAAGTGAAGGAAAAGGTGACGCTTTGTCCACATTACAGACATACACTCTTTTAGGATTTAGGGCATAGCATAATTGAAGATGTTAGACTGAGTTTTCCCTTCCTGAGAAGTTACATGAATGGCCTACTGATCTAACTACACTGCCCTTAAAAGAAAACACAGGAGCCAGTCAAATGCTGCATGCCAGGCTGTGAACTCAGTGTGAACATGGGTCTGCACTCAAAGCCTACAGAAAGTCTTGGTCAGCCTCCATACACCACCAGGATCCACAGCAGCAGCCTCCCTGTCCAGATACACACAGACACCCAAAGAGGGTATCCCAGGGTTAGGAGTCTCCTCTAGCAGCACTGTTTGCCACATCAAACCTGCTCATGCAGGCCACCAGAGCAGCCATGCCACCAACATGTAACATACATATCTATGTGTGCACTTAGAGCTGCAATCTATTTTACAGTTTTCCCAATTAAAAAAATACCACTCTTTAGTCTTTTGGCTAAGATCAAGTGTGCAAATATACAAAATATAAATAAAAATTTAAAAATATATTAATATATAAACTAAACTGCACACCTATAATCCCAGCACCCAGAAAGCTGAGAGAAGAGGTAAATTCAAGGAAAGCCTGGGCAACTTTGCAAAACTCTGTCTCAAAAAAGTAAAAAAGGAGCTAGGCATTGTGGTACACAATGCCCAGCACTTGGGAGGCTAAGGCAGGAGGATCATTGCAAGTTCAAGACCAGCCTGGGCTACAAAGTGAACTCAAGGCCAGCTTGAATTGCATGATGAGACTCTGTCTCAAAAAGACAAAAACAAAACAATAAATAAATAAATAAATATAAAAAGGGGCTAGAGGTATATAGCTCAGTAGCTCAAAGTCCCTGGGGTTCAATCCTCAAAAAAGAAAAAAAATTAAAGAGAAACAAAAAACACAGAAGCTTCTTGTCTAGCAATTCCGCTTTGAGGATATAAGACTTGTGACGGTGGCCAGTTTGTAACAATAACCCAAAACTAAAGCAGCATCAACACACAACTAATTAAATTAACTTCAATTTGACTATTTATCATTCTGCTTATTTTTTTTTTTAATTCAAAAGAACAGAAACTGGGCATGTGGCACATGCCTATAATGCCAGGACTTGAGAGGCTAAAGCAGGAGGATCACTACCAGTTTTGAGGTCAACCTGGGCTATGTGCTGAGTTCTAGGCCAGCCTGAACCACAAAGCAAAACCCTGTCTCAACAGAACAGAAAAGAATAGAACAGAACAGGCAAAGAAAAGAACTATGATAAATGCAAATGTGGTTATCATCAAATATGTCCTCCCCGTTTTTTTTAGACACTACGCATGAATGAAAATGCATAGCCAGCTCCCAGTGGCAAGAGGATATTCAATGGAAGAAAGGCAGCACACAAAGACAGAAGGGGATGCTCCCACCCTCCACCTGACATCAGGATATAACTGGCAGTAGCCCTCACTCCTCTACACTAGCTCTGTGAACAGCTGTGGCTTTCTGAGAGCGCACACAGGGCAGTATAAATCCAGGCCTCCTTGTTCCTTCAGCGCCAGTGTTTCAGTGCTCGCCGCCCTTCCTCTAACAAGGCTTGCCTCTTACTTCCCTGGCTGCATAAGACGGAGAGTAGGGGTGTACACAACCACCTTCCCCGGTCTATGCAGGCTTCCCACATCCCTTCCACACATAACTCCACATGGAAATGTGTGCACACACATATACACAGCTGCATATCTTCCATACACAAAATAAATTGAGGATACGTTCACAGAGGTCCAAGTTAAATTTCATACTCTCAGCTGAACCCCATACCTCTAAGTAATTGACTGGCTAAGGCAGGCCTCAGTGATCACCCAGGCCTTTGTCATGCAGACACACCATAATTTAACGTCCCTTGTAACTGGACTGCCAGATTGTCTCCTATTTTATGACCAGCAGATGACACCATGATGAACAACAGTCTCAGGTAAATATTGGTGCAGGTCTCATTTCTAGGCAGACTTTAAATTCAACCACAAAGTCCATAGGAAGACTAAAAGGATTACTCAAATATTTATTTGCTTTTATAATTCTTTTTGTTCAGACTGGTATTTTCCTGAAATATGATAAACAAGTGTCAAGTCCCATACGGTTATAAACAATTTGGGAAGCCCTTCCTGCCTGCTTTTACTACGAGGGCAGATGAGCATTCCCTGAAAGCAACAGGATGATCATGGAAGTAACACACACTTCACAACAAAAGGCTTTAGTTCTTAAGTGCAAGAAATGTACAATGAGGTACCAAAATAAAAAAGCACATTTCCTGCCAGATAAATGCTATTTAAAAAAAAACCAAAAAACAAATATACTGTAGGTGTGGAGGCACATGCCTGTAAATCCCAGTACTCTGGGAGGCTAAGGTAGGAGAATCACAAATTTGAGGCTAATTTAATGAGAATCTGTCTTAAAGTAAAAAAACCAAAACAAAACAAAAAACAAATGAAAAAACATACCTACATGGGCAAGAGTCATAGCTAGTGTGAAGGTTCTTGATTCAATCTCTCTCTCTCAGACAGACACACACACACACACACACACACTACCTAAGAATAATCTAACAAATGACAAGGAGCAAAACTTTCATGAAGAAACCCTAAAGCCTTCTGGAAGACATAAGAAAGTACAAGTGCGGCCCTTCACCATGTCCACAGGGCCAGTGAAACCCTAAGGAGACCTATCTGTTTTGGTGCCACCTGGAAGGCTGATTCTCAAACTCACACAGGCTGAGAATGGCTGGGCTGCTGCAGAGAAGTAAAGAGGGGCAGCAGGATCAGGTCTGCAGAGTAACCACAGAGCCAGTTATCAAGACAGGACAATGCTGATTCTGACACAGGAAAACTGATAAATGGAACAGAACAGAATCCACAGACAAAGCTGTGATAGACAAGTGAGGACACAGAGGCACCTAGACTGACAGGAAGAAAGCTTCCTCATAAATGGTGCTCAGACAACTGACCTTTGAATGGCTAAGAACTGGACTTAGTGTCAGCCTAGTTTGCCCACAGGGAGCGACCTTTTGAGTCTGGGTGGAAGATACAGGGCAGTAGAGAGCAAAGTTAAGCTCCTGTGATCTCACAGGCTTGGTTGACAAAAGACCTTCACAGAGAAAATGGCCAATGTTGTGCAGGGGGCATGGGGAGGGGGTGTTCCAGTGATACTGAGACCAAAGCCCTCTCCTTCCTCTTGCTGGGTCTCAAAGGAGGGGAGGGCCCGGGAGACACTGGGTCCACACGGACCAGAGGAACAAGGCTGGAGACACAGGAACTTTAAGCACCCAGCCGATCTGTGAGACGTCAGCACCACCTTAGGTGCCTAGGGTAGGATGCCCACCTATTTGAGCTGCATGAGGCAGGAGCCAAACCAACTTCTGATAATCAGATGGCCCCTCCAACCACCTTTGCAGGCCAAGAGAACAAAGCCTTTGTGGGTTTTCTCCTCACCAAGACCACCTCAGCTCTCAGCAGAAACCCTGGGAGGACCCCCTTCCAGAGATGGGGAAAAAGCAATGTAGACTAGCTAAGTCCTGTGCACTTGCTGCACAAAATAATCAATCCTGTGAAAAGGAAAGACAAAGGGCCACAGGACATACAGACAAGGGCAAAAGACAGGACACACGGACCTAGAATGCAATCCCTATGCATACCTGACAAAGATCAGTCAACGCCCTTCAAAATGCCAGAATTTGTGAACAAAAACATTGAAACAGTCCTTACAACTGTATCTCCTATGTTCAGAAAAGTAAGTAGAAACAAAAGTGACAAGGTAAACTTCTAGAAATGAAAACTACAATGTCTGAAGGAGATAATTCTCTAGAGGAAAAGCAGATCAGACAGATTAGACACTGCAGACATAAAGATGAATGAATCTAAAGGAAAAATAGAAACTATCCAAAACGAAACACAAAGGGAAAAAAATCTGACATCCAACAAATACAGTGAATGGTGGGACAGCTTCATGAAGTCACATGTATGTGCAACGATAGTCCTCAGAGGAGAGGGAACAACCAGAAGGAAACAAATGGCTATGTACAGGTAGAATTCTACATCAATACCAGGCTGGGAGTGGTGGCCCACACCTGCAGTCCCATCACTCAGGAGACCATGGCAGGAGAATCGCCACAAGTGTAAGGCCAGTCTGGGCTACACAACACATTGAGTTCAAGGCCAGCCTGAACCATAGAGTGAAACCCTGTCTCAAAAAAATAAAAAAAACCAAACAAACAAACCAAAATCACAGTCCAAAACATCTCTCAGTCTTCTCTCTTTTTCCTTTTAAGACACAGACTCACTACATAGCTGGCCCTGAATTCACTATGTAGCCCAGACTGGCCTTAAACTTATGGTGCTCCTCCTGCCTTAGCCTCCCTAGTGCTGGGAGTACAGGCATGAGCCACCACAGCCAGTAGTCTTCTCATCTTCAGAGTAAAAACTGTCTGATTACAGAGGCCTAATTTGATATCATGTAACCCAAAGCAGGTACATAGTAGTTCTATTCCTAGTTTAGACCCCAACCATGGAATTCTGAATAACTAGTAACAACCCCCAGAAAGGCATCTGACACGCCCATCCAGAGAGGGACTAAACCACCATGGCAGGCAGACAGCTCAAGTGGCCAGAATGCACCAAGATTAGGAGAGTCCAAGACAGGTTCACACTGTCCTCTATGTACTCGAGTTTTTTCAGACCACCATATTTTTTACCTTATAAAACACATCAGGCACGTACTGCTCGCTGCTGGATTCCTTGGCGTAGCCAAGCTCAGGGGCATCCTTACACGGCAGCAGACATTCATCGCGGACCAGCGCCATACACTGATTGGACACTTGGTACCCTTCAAAGTGGACCTGGTTGTCGGGACCACCTGTAAGAAAGAGATACTTCAAAGAGAATCTACCAAAGGACACTCAGAACTGGTCCATGCCTGCAACCCACCTGCCAACCAAAAGGAAGCAAACACTCAAGAATCTGCCTTGGATAATCTGGCAGGTGGCCTTGGACATAGGTATCTGACTGCTGACCCTTATCTGATACAAGTGCCAACCATTACATGTCTGTCAGAGTTGGGAATCCAGACGTACACACCCTCCAACACCTGCTGAAGCCACATTTAGTGCCATCAAGCATTCAGGCTTGAATTTTAACACCACCAGGGTATAAAGGCCAGAGCCCTGCCCTTGGTGCCTAAGTAAACAGGACGTGGGCAGGGACAAATCTGCCTGGAGACAAGGAAGGGTACCGACTGTGGGAGAACAAGACACATGCGATGTTTAGTAAAAATAGTCCTAGCAGTCACATTACACACATGACAAGACTCTACTTCACAGACACCTGTGTGATCACATCAGGTCGGGGCTCTAAGCATCACCTCATACTTGAGCTGTGGACACCATGACAGAGCCAAGGTGACATGTGGGCTTCAGCTGGAGTCTCTTCAGTCTCCAGTCATGCTTAATTTATCATCCTCCTGCATCTCCTTCCCCTCTCCTTTAAGTCAGGGATTGGTAGTATAAACAGCTGCAAGAGGGAGCACTTCCACCAGTTATGCCAGATCCCTAAGTCTGCAGGGCACACAAGGTCATGGGGCAGACATCACCAGAGACAAGGTTATACTATGACAACTCCCAGGTCCATTTTTACAACTTTAGAGAATAAAAAACCCTCAATATCTATCTTTCCATTTGACAAAAACAGTAATTTATTGATTTGGCATCCTAAGGTCAGTCTGCCTGGCTTTCAAACATGTACAAGAAACCACACCTAATGATCAGAAGTCAGAAAAGGTGATCGATAGGGCCACAGTCAGCCCTAAATGGGCGAAGCAGGCTGCCATCTTCTCTGCACTCAGCAGGCAGACTGCAGCTGGCTCCAAAGGTTACATCCACTGTGTCCAGTACTGTCACTCTGGTCCTAACTCAGGTGACCACTAACACTTCAGCAGCACATAGGCTCAGCTCTGCATGTGGCCCAGCACATGGACATTGCACCACAACTTGAGTTCATAAGCTGCAGGAGTCAGAAGAGTCACCATGCATACCTCCTCAGGTTTCACTCTAAGCAGCGTAAACTCACACTGGTGTTTAGATTTATCATTAAGATGGGATCAATCATTACAAAAAGAAAAGCCTGGTCTTCGAAGATGAAAAAAAAATGAAATGCAGTATTTATAAAATTGAAGACTGTAGAAAAAGCAACATTCTTCCAAACAACTAATCTCCAAAGGCAATTAGCTAAAAGGAACTGCAAACACTCTCTCCCTGTGTGGAGCAGCAAGCATATGCCCCCATTTCTGATCACTGCCTGTGTAGATAGAGCAGCCGTCAAGAATTGCTCATGGGATACACTACAACACCAGGAAAGGGGCAGTGGCTGAAAAGTGAGCTGCAGCTGACTTTGAGGTCCATTCTGCCTTTTGAAACCTGATCCTCTGTAAGCAGTGTTCATGGCCACGAGCTCTGTATGAGGACTAAGGTCCCAGAGACACCACCATCAGTGTGAAGTTATGACTTGGGCTCTGTCATGTGCTGTCCTTCCACAAATTCCTTTTGATTGACTTGAGCAAACCTGCATAACCCACCAGAGAGGCTGTGTGTAATTCTGACAGCAGGACAGGACATAGGCAGAGCACCTTTCCAGGCTCTGTCTTTGGAGAAACCCCAAGAAGCAGAGGCATCACAAACAACATTCCTGCCCAAAAACGGACTCGGGAACGGGACTGCACAAAGTGTAGTTTCTAGCAGCTCCTCAAGGTCTCCACTTGTCCCCTGACCAAGAGACTGTAACTTAGGGAAGAGGGCAAATTTTACTTGAAGTTAGGAAACCTATGTCCCAGCTACAGTGACTAAAATCTCAGATTAAACTCTGTTAGTCCTCCAGCTCGGTGTGGTAGCACATGCCTACAATCCTAGCACTTAGGAGGCTGATGCAGGTGGATCACCGTGTGTTTGAGGCCAGACTAGGCTTCACAGTTAGTTCAAGGGTAGACTAACTACATAACAAGACATTATCTGAAAAACAAAAAAGCCAGGCATGGTAGCACACACCTGTAATTCCAGCACTCAGGAGGCTGAAGCAGGAGAATTGCTGCAAGTTCGAGGCTAGCTTGGGTTACACAGTTGAGTTCAGCCCAGGCTGAACTCCATAGTAAAACTATGTTTAAAAAACAAACGAACAAACAAACAAAAACATCTAAGAGGCTCTGTTATCTGTTAGTGCTATATATAGACAGCCACTCTTCAGCCAGTGCCCCCTTAAGAAGGGTGACAATGACAAGATCAAGCACCAGGAGAATTACCTAGTACCTAGACACATAAAGATGCTGACTACAGATGGGAGTATTTTCCTCTACTTCTAGAATCTTCCACTAGGTGCTGGTTCCCAAGCAGGGACTTCATAGAAAAGCCATATGATCTGTAACTCTCAACAGGAGGTATGACTCAGTAATTGAAGATAATAGTCCCCAAGTTAGAAACTACTTATAATTTTAGAAATGTGCTAGTACTTTTGGCCCAACAGACAATTTCCCCATGGAGTCAGTAATTAAAAGGGCTAGGTTACCATGGGAGACCATAACAGCAATTCTGGAAGTTCCTGAAGGTGTTTCTGGCCGTCTCTACAGCAGGGCACCACCAGCTTTCATGGGTGGAACTGAATATGCTAGGCATCTTGCCAGTATAGGAGATCACAATCCTTATTATTTATGATGTATATAACACAAAACCTATAGCCACACACGTCACTCACAAGAAGTGACCTGTATCCCACGTTATCTTCAACATCCCCTACACACTTACACAGACAAAAGTCCCTGCTCAGGAGGATCACTCACAATGCTACTTTATGAAAGCAGCCAGAACATACATGCACAGTTCCAACACTACTGACTCCTCTAACACTATAAAAGTGTGCAGGGCACATACCTTGGCTCAGACGGAATGAGAGCCAGAAGCATCTCAGGAAGTCATAATTCCTATGGCTGGGCCAGCAAGCCAGACCCACACAGAAACCCTGCTCCCCACATCGTACTCCTTGGTCAGTCCCCAGACACTGGCCCACAGACATTCAGCTCTCCCATGTGCCTCTTCTCCCATGTGCCTTTCATGCCACAGTCAGGTTGTACTCTGCTTCCCTGTCAAAGCTGTGTGCAGACAGCCAGCATGACTTTTATTATCAGAGGAAAGGATTTTCATTTAGAGGAAAATGTCAGAGCAGCTTTTGTATTTTGTTGGTTTTTTTTTGTTTGTTTGTTTTGTTTTTATACTGGGCTTGAACCCAGGGCCTTCACACTGAGCTACACCCCCAGCATTTGGGAGGCTGAGTAGGAGGATCACAAATTTGAGGCCAGTCTGGGCAATTTAGGGAGACCCTGTCTCCAAAATAAAGCTGTCTGTCAATTCAAAAGGATCTTGTTATCAAAGAACTGCAAGCTTGCTAACATAGAGCATGGCTGAGGAGTTCTGGCAGTGGGAAGCTTAGTGAGTAATGGAAATCAGATCCAGTTCCTCATATACAAACAGCCTGCTCATGAGCTGGCGGGTCTTACAGGGGTACTGTTACGGAACCAAGAGAAGGGCACCAAGAAAATGGGAAAACTGGGCTCTTGTCTCTGTAAGGGCCACAGGTTAGGGTTGTACATGATCAAGATTAGTGCTTACTTTAAAACGTAATCAAGCCTGGCAAGCGCAAGGTCCTGAGTTTGATTCTGGGTACAAAAAAAAAAAAAAGTAATGAAATAGGGCTAATGGCACAGCACTAGCCTATGCTGACAAATGCAAGGCCCTGGGTTTACTCAAGAGAACCAAAGGGAAGAAAAACACAAAATCTGACCAAACAAGCTGTATGTTTATGACTTGATTCTCCAAATTTCAAATTCCTATTCCTTTTAATTCTACAGTCCTGTATCTGAATTTTTCCTGGACAGTATCTCAGGTATATTATAAAGCACTTGGCATGTTTTCACAGACCACAATCTCTTACATTAGTATTATATCTTTAGAATATACGTAACATAATACATGAATACACTCTCAAAAGCGCTTTACAGAAGTGCTTTCTTAGAACAATAGCCCTATTGTTTTAAGAAGTGGAGGAGCTGAGACAGGGTCTTGCTTATTAATTAAGGCTGGCCTTGAGGCAAATTCTCTTGCCTCAGCCTACCAAGTACTGGGGTTATAGGCGTCCAATACTATGGCCAGCTAACAGTCCTATTCTTTTCAACAATATGTGGATTATGCAAATACTAAGTCCCTCTCCTTACATAGACAACTGTCACCTCTGGTTACAGGAAAAGGGCACAGTAACCTCGAGCTCAGACCTAAGTCGAGTTCACCTGGATTTGTGATGCAAGCACTAGGCCACAGGAGAGCCACACCGAAGTCCTGCTGTCAGGATGCTGCTGATAAGTTCAAAATTTTTACCCTTAAGACAAAAAGAGGCCAGGGATTTAGCTCAGTGGTATAAGTGTCTGCCTGGCAAGTGCAAGTTCGCAAGTTCAATCCCCATACCCCAAAAAAAAAAAAAAAAAAGATAAAAAGAGAACTCTATTCCCAGTGGTCCATTAACAAAATCTATTATGATTAAGTTAAGATGAAAAACTGCTGGAAAGAACAAAAATATATTAGCAGGGCAATACTATTTGCATTATTCTGACCCTGTTTATACCTGTGGCCACTGCAGTAACAAACTTGGATCCAAAATGGCCATCCGGGGAGAGCCGACAGATGTTGGGGTGCTTGTTTTGGAAGTCTCCTGCAGTGATGCACTCTTCTGAACTCAGAAAATAGGTGTCCTATGACAAGAGAGGTGGCATATCAGATTTTATGGCATCTATCAAACAGACTTTTATTTCTTCTTTAGACAACAGTAAAAGGTGAACTACAATGAAATGAATATACATAATTCCTAGCCAGTGAGGACTCTCTAAAACCACCCAGATCAGAAAGATTGGAAGAACTGGGAACCCATCCCCATGGGTTTGCGCAGATGAGGGGGCTTTGCTCTAAGGACAGAACCAAGACCCAACCCGAATTTATTAAGAAGCCTGTTGTGAAAATAATTTGATCTGGAAGCTTATGTGAGCTGTGCAGCACCCTGAGTCAGCATGATTCATGCCAGACTCAGAACCACAGCAGCACTGCTGTCTCAGCCTCACCTTATTTCGACTGTATCGGACTGTGCCCTTGCGGGTATCTTCTGAGACAAGGTCTGTGAATATCCAGCCAACCTTAATAAAAAAAGGAAAGTATCTTTTGAATCTCTCCCCAGAACAGATGGTGATGGCTCCTGGCTTCTGTCCACTGAGCATGAGAAGAGCATCCTGGCAGAGAGCCAGTCCTTGCAAGCCTGGTGAGCAGTTCCTCACAAAGCTGCAGGGCCATACTAGGGCTTCCAAACCCCACTAGTACAAACTGGCCTCCTCCCTCTGGTGCTACTGAGTTGGGTGAATGCAGAGCCCATTTATCATTAAAAAGGGGGCAGCTCAGCACAACTGCCCACACTGTGCACAGTACAGGGTTAGTGCAAATGAGACCAACAAGGTGTGGTAAAAGAGAACTTAACAACAAAGGGGAAGAAAGAAAAGGAGCAAACACTAAGAAGTTTGCGATGCTAGTTCTTTCTCTACAAGGTTTTTTTAAAAATAAGAAAATTTCCTAGGGAAAAGTTCTTAAACTTTTAAAGGGTGACGTCATTCCACTGGTTCAAAGCCCCAGTGCAGGGCCAGGGATTTAGCTTAGTGGCTTAAGTGCCTGCCTGGCAAGCACGTGGTCGTGAGTTCAATCCCTGGTACCCCCCCGCCCAAAAAAAAGCCCCAGTGCAGGATTGGCAAGAAATGTCTGAGGGACCTGAGGACCCACCCTAGGGCACCTAAAAAGCCAGTCTTGGAGGTTGGGCAGGGCACCTGCTGTTCTGTGATCAGGCCCACTGTGGCTCCCTAAGTCAGAATTCACGAGGTCTTAGGGTAGCAGTGCTAGAGGCCAGGCACAGTTGTCCACCTCCATTCCTTGCCCTCTCCAGCATAGCCTACTCTGCTCTTCACTGAGGATTGTCACTGTTGTCACATACCCAGGCCAACAGAGGCCAAAGGAGGTCAGCAGAAGAGAAAGTGAGACTGAATGATCAAGTTAATCAGGCCATACAGAGTACTCAGGCATGCACCAAGCAGAGCCACAGTGAAGCCCAGGAAAGAAACTATTAATTTATGAAAGGCACTTAGATAACTTTGAGATTCTGTCTTATGTTGCCATATACTGACAGTTGTAACACATGTAGGTCAAAACACTAGACTAGCTTCTCACTTAAACAAAAAAACTTCAGAACTGAAACCAAAATGACCCTATATTGAGATGTTCACTTCCTGTTAAAAACTGTTAAGACCTTTTCCTTAAGAGGGTAAAACTCCACTGTCTTTGCTGGACTTTAAATCACATTTCTAGCCCCCTTCCCCATGCCACCTTTATCTGTAGAAGAATAAAATAATCCAGACAACTTCTCAATTAGGAATAAAGGATGAAATTTACATAGCTACTAAATCTGAACCTCTATCAGTTCAAATTCATAGTTCTAATTTGTCTATAAATACCCATCTGAGTTGGGTGTTGGTGGTACATACCCATAATCCTAGCACTTGGGAGGCTGAGGCAGGAAGATTATGAGGAGTTCAAGGCCTAGGCTTCATAATGAGTCAAGGCCAACCTGAGACCCTATTTCAGCAGATCCAACCAACCAACCAACCAACCAACCAACCAACCAACCAACCAAAAAAAAAAAAATCTATCAATCTAATATTATTGGGACTCTTATCAAGGGTTTGAGAAAATTCTTTTTTTTTTTTTTTTGTTTGTTAGTACTGGGGATCAAACGCATGACCTCACACTTGTCAGGCAGGCACTTATGCTGCTGAGCTAAATCCTCAGCCTGCTATCTTTTAACAACTGAGCCAGAAACTAAGAAGATCCCAGGCTCAGATACCTCAATTATAAACAGGAAATCTAATGATGATAGACAAGTGAACAGCAAGAACACTGCATACATGGGACAGAAAATAAACAAAGCAGAGTAAGACAAATCCTGGTCAGAAGCAGTGCAGCTGACAGTTTTAGTAATGATGCTTCCAGAGCTGGCATCACGTTTTATGCTTAATGACACAGTCCCATCTCACTCAAAGTCAAAGGGTCATCAAAGCCACACATGAACCCAAGTATGGGTCAAACCTGAGCCTGACCATGTGCAGTTGAGGAGCTGCTCCCAGACTAGGTCTGGGCACCCTGCCTGCCTAGTCATCCCTGGTTCAGGACTTGGGTGCCCCCCTATAAGACCCTGTTTCATACCTTCCTTAGGCCAAGTTTGGCAGCAATCTCATCAACTACCTCAGCTTTCGGATCTTCTAGAAGTTCCAGGCTGTTCTGTGTACCAATCTGTCAGGAATCAAAGGAAGAAAACAGAATCAGAGGACAGGCACTGAAAAGCAGTGCCCCCCACCCTTTTTCCCCTCTGGGGATACCAATCTTTCCCACTGGCAGCACTGCCCACACCCTATTGGTCTTTCCCTTCTTGGCTGCACAGCCAGGAACACAATGCAGCCTTCAGGCTGGGTATGCCACAATGGCAGGGATGAAGGAGGGGAAGGCTGTCTGCACCCTTTGATTGAAAGGTCCCCTCATGAGGGAATAAGGCTCTTTGCAAAATTCCCTTGGATAAGCAGTCCTGCACCAGATACATTTTGCAAACAGGCAAGACTGTCTATGTAAGGTAGCACTCAGTCCAGAATCAGCCTTGGAGCACTCATGTGCCACTGCTGCAAGGTCGATGCCCAGCTCCACTTCCAAGACACTGATTCAAAGAGATAGCCTGACCCAGACCACAGCTGGCCTGCACTTGCATAGACACTATAACTTGACTGCAGGGAGGCGGAACCCTTGGCCCTGTCTGTGTCCACAGGACACCGGCTTCTTGGAGGCAGCAAAGCTTGCCAAAATCTTTTATCTTCATTTAAATGCAACTTGTAGGACATGAATAAGTATCACTCCAAGCAGAAACCCTAGCCACAGGGCCAAGAAAGTGAAGATTATCCCAAACGGAGTTATATTAACCACGCACAATCTTCATTTTGTTTGGTTTTTTAAGGAAAGGTCTTCCTATGTAGTTCAGGCTGGCCTTGCACTCGAAGGCTCCTCTTGCCTCAGCCTCCCATCTGCCTTAGCCTCACGAGTGCTGGGATTACAGCTGGGTACGACCACACCCAGTCTTCTCATTCTTATACATCACTCAAATTTTGGCAAAACAGCAAAAAACTAGGTTTCCTGGGTACCAACCATGTGAAAGGCATAAATACTTCCAAAGAATAGGTCAAATCTCAAACTTGGGCTAAATCTAGGGAAGGTACTTGTTTAATAATGACCTGTGGCAGCAGAGGCTTTAAATTCTGACAAGTAGAGGAGGTTTTACCCTTCAGGACCCACCAATCAGGAGCTCACAGATGCTACTGCTGAAAGTCTGGGCATCAGATAGTTTTGGTTTTGCTTTGTTTGTAGTACTGGGAATTGTAGTACAGGGCCTCACACATGGTATACAAGTGCTCTACCACTGAGCTACATCTCTAACCCATTTTATTTATTTATTTTTATCCTGGAACAGAGTCTCACTACATGGCAGGCAAGCATCAAATTTGCAATCCTCCTACCTTGACAAGTAGCCAAAAATCACAGGCGTGCACTACCACACAAATTAGGTTTCTATTCCAATTTTTTCAATTATACTTTTAACAGATCTCTTAAAATCTCCCTGAAAGAGGCTTTTTATAAAACTGAAAGTTTAAACTGCATGGTAGCACATTCCTGTAAACCTAGCACTTGGAAGGTTGAACAGGAGGATCACCATGAGTTCAAGACCAGCCTAGGCTACACTGGGAGTTCAAGGCCAGCCCAAACTACATAGTGAGACCTTGTTTCAACACCCCCCCAAAACAAAACAAAATAAAACAAAACACAATTTCCAGGCTACAGAGAACACCTAGTGATCCAGGAGGCTGAAGACCCATACCTGTCCAGTGGGTCTCTGTTACTATCTGGCATCACTTTATGAATGCACCATCACAAAAGACTTCACGAAAGCTACTCTGCCATCCCATGTGTCCACAAGGGCAACACACACTAGGAATCTGTACCCATAGGAGCCTCCACTTGTTAGGAGCCACACACACCCCTGCACTCCAACCAGCATTCACCTGCAGCAGTCTCAGGTCCTGCCCATAGGCCCTGAGACACATACCCCAGCAGCAGCCACCCTGAGCCAGGTGATGTAAGAACAGGTCAGCCACAGAGTGACCTCCAGAACAGAGGGTACTAAAGAATGCGCAGGCAGAAAAAGGAGGGCAGCACCACTCTCAGTGCCCCAGTATCTGCTTAGGCTGCACAGTCACATGTTCAACACCATGCCCCAGAGGTTCCAAGCCAGAGGAAGGCAGAAAGCAGGGCAAAGTGGCAATGCCTGTCATCTGAGAGCTGACTCTGAAACTAAGGGGTTTTGTGATATTTTTTTGGTCTCCCCCCAACTTTCCCCATAAAACAACAAACATACAATAAAGTCCAAAGAAGTTTACGGTGGGCCCCATATCCCACCATCTAGATTCAGGCATACACATATCTAGCCCTCCTTCTGCTTTGCTCTTCTGAGACCGAGTCTCACTATATAGCTCAGGCTGGCCATGAGCTTTCGCTGCCTCAGCCTCCTGAGTGCTGGGATTACAGGTGTGTACCACTATGCTGTCAGTCTGTCCCTCTTGCCAGCCACCTACTCAGGTTATTTTACTGTTGGATTTTAAAGGAGATTGCAGGTACAAGCACACATCATGAATACATCGCAGGTGTAGTACTAACTAGAATTCAGTATTTGTTAGTTTTGTATTTGTTGTTGTTTTGAGATTCTAGGGATTGAACCCTGGGGCTTCATGCTACATTCTCAGTCCTCTTTTTATTTTTTATCTTGAGACACAATCTTGCTACATTGCCCAGTCTGGACTCAAACTTGTGACTCTCCTGGTTCACTCTCTCAGAGTGCTGGGATTACAAGTGTGCACTACTACACCCAGCAGATGATTCTTTTTTTTTTTGGTACCAGGGATTGAACTAGCAACCTTGCACTTGCCAGGCAGGCGCTTATGCCACTGATCTAAATCCCCAGCCTGATGATTTCTTTCATAACAAAATTTATATAATGAAACACACTATATACACTGTATGTAATTATAAAGCAAATAAAGACACCAATCTTTACAAATTAAAAATAAAATGTGTATCTATTTGGTGGTATCATCACACAGAGAGGATCTATCAGCAGCTTTTTTTTTTTCTTTTTCTTTTTCAAGACAGGATCTCACACCATGTAGTTCAGGCTGGTCTCAGACTCACGGCAATCCTCCTGTCTCAGCCTTCTGAATGCTTAGAGTACAGGCATGTGCCACAACACATGATCTTTCAGTAGCTTTACAGCAGTAACTGTGCCCCCCAGAGGACTATATCTTTACCCCATTAAAACTTTTCCATTTACAGCCCAATGTTAGTGCTAGTTTCAGCTACTTCTGTTATTCTGAGATAGGATGGTGCATGACCTGGGTCGATGTGGATCCTCGCATCCCAGGAGTCCTATAGCTCTAGAATGGCTGTCTCTCACAAGGTGGAAAACAGAACTACGAAGAAGACTCAAAGCCACTATTCCACAGTACCGGGCCCAAATGCAGACCCAGAACTCCAACAGCAGCTTCAGGGCTTGAGTCAAAATATATTCCACTTCTTTAGCTCAATCCATGTGCTAGCATGTCAGAGAGTCTTTACACTCTTAGGATACACACACTGAGATTGTAGGGTCAGGATCTTACACTCCAGTGATTCAGAAAACTAGCACTGTGTGTATTCACATGAATGTGCATGTGTAAGTGTTCATGTGTGTAGAGAGAAGGCACATAGATGACAAAGCAAACAGAAGATGCATCCCACACAGCCTTCAAACAAGACAGGACAGCTCTGGGTGACTGTAAATCCTGCACAGATGTACCTGAGGAGGCTCGTAAATTGCAGCCACTTCGGCCCTGATGCCAAGGGGAATGTCTTTATGCTCCGTGTACCGTCCGTACAAGTACCCAAAATGCTGGTTCCCTGTCTTCCTCCAGAAGTCAAGGAAGCGGTCAGCAACAGTGTGATTCTCAAACATGATGTTGTCCACGTGTCTGTATTTCTGTAGAGTTAACAACAGTGGGCTACATAAAAAGATCCCACTGAAAACATCCATTCATTTTTCCAAAACAAACCATTCCAAAGTTTCTTTTATCTAGTTCTTGGGGGGTAGGGACAGGACAGTTTTCACAATCTCTAGAGCAAAAAGCAGTTTTCACGAAGGAGTAAATGAACAGGGATAAGGGAGCACTGAAGGCATTTCCCCAAGTCTAGAAGACCATGGTGAGCTGTAAGAAACTGGACGTGGCTAGGTGGCAGTGGGAGAATGCTGGGTGCACTGCTCTCATAGAAGCATCAACAGAATAGACTCTGTTCCCCACACTGAGCAGAACGCTCAGGAAAGGATCCATCCTCAGCTTCTAGAAAACAGTTTATTCTGTGACTAAGGCTGTAGCTCAGTGCAAAGGCCCTGGGTTCAATACCCAGTACTGGTGGGGGGAAGCAAAAATCACAACCACAGACCATTTAAATAGATCATCAAGAAAATTCCACCTCCATACAGATAAAAAGAGGAACCAGAGCTGCTACACCATACCAGCAAGAGCTAAAAATTTTAGTAATTACATCTTCAGTGCCAAATGATGGATCAGAAAACAAATGAGACTGTCATGCACACTACCCTGCCGGAGGCAGCTCCTCTCCAGGAAAACATCCGCCTCTCAGTAATGCCAAACCGAGCAGACACAGCTAGCTCACCTGTCTATTCAGCGTGATGGCGCTGGGCTGGCACTTGGTGCAGATGCCATTAGGCCACGGGAGGTGTCCCTCACACCCTGACTTAATCTTGCAGCTGATGTTCTCCAAGGCAACGAACTTCCCCCTGAGGGAGAAGAGAAGCAACTGAGCATGCGTGTGATGGTGAGAAGGCTGGCAGGAGGCAGAGAGGTACGTGAAACAGCTTACGCACACCTCCACCCCAGCAGGTGCTAAGGGCCCGAGCACAGGCACAAGTGTGCTAAAATCACTCTGGCAGGACTCTACAGTCCAGCTTCTGTCTTGTGCTGGGACACAGGGCTTTAATCCCACAGAAATGTAGTCTCTATTTTCAGCTGTACCCGTGCATTCGTGAGGTTTTCAAAAATACTGAACTGATCGAACCTATGACATGCAGAGGAAGTTTTGGCAATTACATAAACAACTATGACATTAGCGGCCTAGTTCTTATACATTTGTTAAAAAAAGAAGAAAGAAAGAAAGAAAGAAAGAAAGAAAGAAAGAAAGAAAGAAAGAAAGAATTCTTATTCATCAGAAAAATCTACTTAGGATACATAATGGTGGCATCTTCATTCTGCTTTTAGCTAAAACATATACATACTAGAAAAGCTGTTAGAAGCTAGTCAAGAAGGAAGTCTTGGGCTCTGCTATGCACTTGGAATGAATCTGTACAGGAGATATCAGTTTTCTCATTCACAAAATAGTCTAATAATTCTTTTTCTTTTTTTGAGAAAGGGTCTCACTATACAGTTCAGGCTGGTCTTGAGCTCACTTTCTAGCCCAGGCTGGTCTCAAACTCACAAAGATCCTCCTGCCTCAGCCTCCTGGTCTCAAATTTGCAAAGATCCTCCTGCCTCAGCCTCCTGAGTGTTGGGATTACAGTTGTACACCATCATGCCTGGTTTAATAATTCCATTTTATTTCTTTTTCTATTTTTTCTCCCAACTTCACTGAACTACAGCTGACAAATAATTATATGGATTTAAGGCCCAAGGTCAGATTTATTTATTTATTTTTCGCTTTGAAAACAAAAATTGAACATATTTTTGGTGCTCATGATGGTTTTGTTTGTTTGTTTGCAATAGTAGATACTGAACCTGAGGCCTCAGCCATTCAGATAAGGACTCCTCCCAGTGATCTACACCTTCAGCCCTTTTATCTGGACATAAGCTCTCACTAAATTGCCCAGTCTGACCTTGACCTTGTGATCCTATTACCTCAATTTCCTGAGGAACTAGAATACAGCTGTGTGCCATAGCACCAGCTATTCACTATGTTTTGAAATACATTTACCCTGAGAATGGCCAACCTGAGCTAAAAAGTACACACACTGCCCATTCTATTTTCACAAGCAAGGGAGCGCTGGTTTCTGCATACTTTATGGGCAATGGCACTACTGCCAGGCCTGCTCACTGCCCAGCACAGGCTGTACTGCTTGACCCCGGCTGACAAAGGCTCACTAGGCTCCTGTTACTGCAGTACATCTTCCTCACTCCCTGGTCCACACTAGTCTATATCTTTTCCCAGTCACAGGAAAGGCTAGGTTTATGGTAGTTTTTTTTTTTTTTTTTTTGGCCAGGTCTAATATTTTTTTGAAAATTCATTTTAGAATGTCAGCAGGTTGTCAAGGAAAAGCTACAATCAGGAGAATGTGATATTCTTCAGAAACTGTTGCTGACTTGGGCTCAGCTGCTGTCTCCCTTTATCATACTAACAGGACTTACATACTATGATTGAAGTCTGTCACTCTGGCAAGGTATACACAGAATGTATGCACAGAGAAACACTTGATGTAGGATAAAGAAATAAAAATGCTCTCATTTAGCCCTTTCTGACCACTGCTACTGTCCATCCTCAGAAGCTGAGAGAAGGCTGCCTACCTGCCTGTGGGACACAACCACTGAACCACTAGCGTGCAGCCACAGAGAGGCCTACACTTCAGCTACTACCATGGCTGTGAAAACAAAACTGACAAAGAGGCAGGGTCCCAGCCAATAGGCCCACCAGGGCTAAAATGGCTGAGCTGGGAGAATCATGCAGCAGTGGTCCTTCTGCAAAGTAAAAGATGAGCTCAGACCCACAGAACCAACAGGCCACTACTAAGGGTGCTGGGCACATGGCAATGGCAGTGGCATAATCTACCCAGGCGTCTATCCTAGTTCCGGGCACTGTGGACATGCACCAGGCTAACTCCCATGGATTCCTCACTTCTTTCAATTCAGCAAAGTTCAAAATTCTATTGCTTTGTACTTAGCTGTAAGTAACAAGGGCCAAAGGCAGAAAAGGGAGTTCATGTGTGCAGAGGCCTCTTGCAGCTACTTACTTGTCAGCCCCTCCAGTCAACTTCCGAATGTAGGCATGGAAGGACATGTGTTTCACTGGAGGCTCCAGGTGGTTCAGGTAGTCCTCATCGAATGGCTGGCAAAACAGATTGAGAGCAAGTAGTCACATGCCTGCAGGGCCCACAAGGCACAGGGACCCAACTGTGTAAGGTGAAAGCCCAGGCAGCACATCCTCCAAGAGGTACACAGGAACAGCACATGAGATGAGATCCAGATCATAACCCAACTCACTTTGTTATAAATCAGAACCAAGTTCTTTGCCTCTCAGTTACCTTTTCAAGATTAAATGAACCTCTACTAAACATTAAATGCTTATAAACCAAATTAAGTTCCAAGAAAATTTTGCAGAAAGTCATGCCACAAAGTGGATGAAGACAAAGCTCAGTGATAGAGCACTTGCCTATCATAGGTGAGGCCCTTGGTTCAACCCCTACAATCACTAAAAAGAAAAGCACACCTGAGGCTAGAGGGGCCTCATGGAAAAGAAAATCAGGTTGGCCTTGCTGCCCTGAGCTCAGCATCCTGTTACTAGTCAGCATTATCACAGTAACTTCAATCTCGCCAGTACAAAGTAGCAGAGCAGACAGGATTCAGGGCACAGTAAATCAAAATAATGACATGTACACCATCCCATCCAACAGGCCCTGCTCTGTGTCAAAATTTTAAAAGGACTGTCCAGGGAGCCACTGTACATGGTGTTCCTTCATCAAAAAAAACACAAACACTCCAGTCATTCGTAATCCACCCAGAAGGTCGCTCCCATAAATAAGGCTCAGCCTCCTTACGCCACTTGCACTAGGGGGATGATACAGCCCAGGGTAATAAATAGAGAAGTTCTTTAACCATCACATTCAAGTACAGGGACTCAGAAAGTGCTTGGACAGCTCTGTTATCAGCAGCTGACCATGCTGGCCAATCGAGAACTCACCTCCAGTGGGACACAGTGCACACACTTTCCCAAGGGGCCATGACGGCATCTGAGAACACAGGCAGAGAAAGGCAGAGCAATATGCAGGTTATTTTTCTGTTGCTGCCTCTGAACATTTTTTATATTTATTTACTTACTTACTTTTGGTTTTTTGAGACAGTCTCACTGTATTGTTCAGGTTGGCTTTGAACTCACAGTGATTCTACTGCCTCAGTCTCCCACGTGCTGGGATAATGGGTGTGCACCACAATGCCTGGCCACATTTTTTTTTTTTTTTGGTACCAGGAATCAAACTCAAGGACCTTGCACCTGCCAGGCAGGTGCTATACCACTGAGCTAAATCCCCAGTCCCTGGCCACATTTTTGGTATTTAAAATGTACTTCATACTTTTATTAGTTTCCTACCCATGAGAAATTTTAGATGGCACACGAGTAAGCCTTTTTAATAGTTCAATATTTATAATGAAAAAACTGACCAGCATATTGACTTGTGATTTCATGGATATTAACCTCTTAAAATGACTACAAATAAAAGCAATGCTTAAAGCATGTGCAAGACTCTGAGTTCAATCCCTAGCATCAAGGAAAAAAAAATAAATGAGATTTAAAGTCAATTTAAATAACAAAAATGTTAATTAAATGAGACAGCTGGTAATATACAAATTTGGCAAAAACCCTGAGAGTTTTACATGAATAACTTGAGTGTGGAAAACACCCACTTCATGCACATTATGTTTCAATTTTTTTCAAATTTTTTTAGTACCACTTCATGTGTATTTTAGAAAAACAGATAAAATACACTTGGCTTCAGGGGTTCTCAGCATTTTCAGTCCAGAAGTTTAACACGTATGGTAACTTGGAAAGATGTGCTCAGTAGTGAGGCTGCTGGGAAAGTCAAGCTGCAGTCCCTCCAGGGCTGTGTCCTGTCCCATTCTAAATAGGGTCAGAATTCTCTAAGAAAGAACAGGAGTTCCACACATCAGAGCTGAGATAGCTTCTGTCTCCTACTGATGCCGTAAGAATTCACACACACGTGCATGCATGCACTAAAAGGCTGGCTAATGAAGCAAAGGGGGCCACACCTTGTAAGGGAGCAGATGCTAGGTCACAGGAAAGAAACACAGTGGAAGAGGCGCGTCATTAACAACCCTGAATACTAAGTGGCTTCACACCAAATGCAGCTGAGCAGCACTTGTGACTCTTTCATCTAAGACATCAAAGCTGTTAATGCAGCATTTGAAATCCCACTGTCTCAATGTCAGCACCTGTCACTTTTACAGAGTGGTACATTTAAAAGGGCTCTGCTGCTGCAGAAACATTTGTTCAGATAATTTCACATTACTGAGGGTAAACTCAGATGCTTTTAACTGATGTCTTTAAAAAGAATTCAAATTCTAAATACTAAAAAAAAAAAAAAAAGACAGCAGCTGTGGTACATACATGTACCTACTCCCCAAGATATAAACTGCATGTACTGTGCTAGTACAATTTTTAAAAAACATTAAAAAATTATAAAGTAAGACGTACGCCTGTATCAGCACTGAGATGACCCCAATAGAGAGCGACTCCTCAAAGGAGCCGTCTCTTCCCTGGAAGAGATGCTCACTAGAGGTAGAGGCTGAAGCTGCTCATACTCCATGATGCCAAAGCCAAGCTGCAGCTGCCAAGAGACCAGGCGCAAGCCCCTGTGCAGGCAAACACCCAGTCCCTGGTCCCGGGTTCAAATGCTTGATTCTGCCCCCAAGGGTCCACGTACAGAGTAGAGCATTACTGTAAGTCCCCTGGACCTTCCAAACACCTTAGTAGCCCAACACTTCAAAACACTTGATGTGGCACATTTTGAAGTTCCAATTGATAAAAAGCTAACAAATAACATGAGGTAAAATTTAATCTGAAAACAGGTGATCAAACTCAAAATCCCCACATTTTCACCAGATGCTTATTACAAGGGACACATTATCAATGCAGTGTTTCCCTCCTGACCTGACCCACTCCAATCAGAACCCCACAAAGCACTTACAGCTGTGGGTCCCGGCTTCTGTAGATCTTCCCATCCTGCTTGTTGAGGTATTGATCGATCTCATCCTCTACCACATTGGGAGTGCCAAAGGCCTTTAGCCCTACTGAAGCTGATGTCTCCATTTCAGATGAAGGTCCAGCAAGGTTGGAGGGAAACAGGAACAACAAATCGCCATGCCTGTTTAAGAAACAGAAAGTCAATGCCATCCTATCTACTGCCTAAGCTGCACAGATCAACCTGGACATGCAAACTCTAACATCTGCAAAAGGTGAATGCTACCAACCTGAAGGTTTAAATAAAGCTGAGCTGGGTGTGGTGGCACACATCTACAATCCCAGCACTTGGGAGGCTGAGGCAGAAATATTGCTGTAAATTCAAGGCCAACCTGGGCTACAAAGTGAGCTCACGGCAATCCTGAACTGCAAAGTACAACAATGTCTCAAGAAAGACAATAAATAAATAGCTATTCCTAATTGGCCTTAGAAGATCAGCAGCTTCTGTTGATTTAATTCTCCTATGTTTTATTTAAAAGCTATGGAATATGGCCATGTGCCTGTCTGACTCTGCACACATGAACCCAATCAACTCTGTGCTCACTCTGGGTCTCAAGGGCAGCCCTGCCTACTCATTTACATAGTCCCTGTAGCCCCTTTTGCTCCTGGACCCTCTGTTCAGCTCCCTGCCTGTACTGATCAACCCAGCTTGCACACATATACAGACAGGGTGAGGGGTGAGACCACTGCTGTACAAAAGGGTCAGTCACTTTCTACCCAGTGTGGATGCATGTGCACACAAATGTACACATGGATATGGGGAGGGGGAATAGGTGCTTCAAGAAAGGCATCGCCTTATCACACAGGTATACAGACCCAGAATGAACAGGCGATTGCCACTTTACAAAAGGGCATCAAAGTAGCTGGGCATCATGATGCACACCTATAATCCCAGCACTCTAGGTGACTAATGCAGAAGATAGCAAATTCAAGCCTAGACTGGGCATTTAGTGACTCAGTGAGAACTTTTTCCAAAAAATGGGGACTGGGAGGTGTGATAGCTCAGTGTGAGGCACTGGGTTGGACCCTGGTACTCTACATGGGGGCATCACTTTCTACCCAGTGCACACACACATGAACAGGCATGGGGAATCCTGCTTTACAGAAAGCATCACTTTCACATGTTGCTCCTTTCATCCAACACCTTCATAAACCCTTAAGTACAGCTGTCCATGGACAGGCATGACTTCTGATGGCGGTACACACTCTCCAGGAAGGCTCTGAAGGGCGCACTGCCAGTTTTGGTCTTGTGAACACCTACACATGCTCTCAGTGGGACTCAGTGAAGACTCAGGTGCAGCCCTTTCCTATTCTTGCCAAGGTTCCTTCTGTGCTATTTCCCAAAGAGTCTGCTGCAAGTGTCCTTCCCAACAGCAATACTTGGCGTGCTGTCTCTTTCTGTGTGAAGGGTCACTGGTCCACACTGCGCCAGGCAGGAGTAGACTAGCTAGGCTAAAGAGCACTTCCATTCAGGAGCCACGTGCAGCACACTAGGGCTGCAGTAGACCTTGTGATAAATATTTAACCACTGTCAGAAAGGTACACAAGAAAGAACAAAAGGGCCACCAGTCACAGCACTGAACAGCAAACCAAGAGAACAAGACAGCCCCGGAGTACAAATCCCCAAGGACATAAAGCATGGCTGTCGATCTTCAACAAATCTGCCCTCACCTTTCTCCTCTGAATTCAGGAGTGAAAAAACTGCCAAAATTGTAATCAGAGACTTCTGCTTGCACAATACCCTGCAGCAGCAAAATATTTAGCTCAAAGACTAGATCACAGAGTTAACAAATATACTTTAAAACACTGCTGGAAAAATAAATAAATAAATAAATAAAACACCGCTGACCTCTAAGAAAAGTAAAGGAACCCCCAGACACCCCAACGTCTGCAGTCCAGTCATCATGAACAGAAGGAACACAGCTCAAAGCTGTCCCTGGCCCAGCACCATGATCAGGAACTTGAGCCGGTCATCATTCACTGCGCAAAGGGAGACAAGGCCTTCAGTCTCTTTGCCCAGAACAGGCTACTGAGCCTGAAACCCCCATAAAGCCTGATGACTAAAGGGTATCTAAACTGCAGGAGAGACTCCAAAAGCTGAACAGGAACCACACAGAAACCCTGCCTGCCTCCACTCGCTACACCGGGGACACACACACACACACACACACACACACACACACACACGAGGACGGACTCAGAGGCTGTGAGCAAGGGACCGAAAGACAGAAACCAGCTCAGAAGAATCTCAGCTCCACTGCACCCCCTTGTGTCCAAAGAAGCAAATGCAAGGCTCCTCGCAGAAAGGCCACTAAATCCAAATCCTTCAAAATTTTTCTAAATCGAGTTTGATAAACCAGGTCTTCTCAAAAAGAAAACCTGAATACCAAAGATACAAGGGAAAAGCCATAAGCAAGGATGAGCAGAGACGACAAAAAGATTGAAATGTAGGCCCAAGATGTGGATGCTGAAATTCCAAGACACAAACTGAGGAGAGCACATGAGAAATGTTCCAGAAGGAGCAAGAGCAGCACTGCCTGAGAGTGCTCAACATCAACAACCAGATTTGAAAAGAAATCAAAGAATATTCAGGAGTGAAAATGGCCAGGCAAGGTAGTGTACACCTGTACCCAAAACCACTTGAGAATTTGAGGCAGGAAAACCACCTGAATCTAATTTGGGGCCAGCTGGGCAACATGGCATAACCTTGGTTCAGTTTTTGTACAAAAGAAGTGTGGGGTTGAAGTTTTTGTATAAAAGATGTGTGGGGGTTGAAAAGCTGACACACTGTGACTCCTACCAAACAGCACACACCACTACTGCTGAGGGCCTGGCCCAAGAAGGTCCATCAGGCCTCTGTATCCAGCATCTGGTCAACAAGTTCTTAACCAAATTTATCTTTTTTCTTTCTTTAAAAAAAATTTTTTTTAAATCAAATAAATCTTAAGGAAAGGAACCTAGGCATTCAGGAACACTGAACAGTGGAACACTTGTAGTCCCAGCACTCTGGAAGACTAATTGCAAGTCTGAGCCCAGCCTGGGCAATTAGCAACTTAGCAATACCCATAGATAAGGTTGGGGACGTAGCTTAGAGAGAGGGAAAGGAGAGAGGGAGGGAGGGTCAGATAGAGACAGACACAGAGGAAGAGAGAATAAGAAAGGACATAATGGAAGGGAAGCTGACAAATGTTTTGTTTTGAAAGCAAGACCAGATAGTCAGGCACACACCTATACTTCCAGCTTCTCAGAAAGTTAAGGCAGAAAGATGGCAAGTTTAAGCCCAGCCTGGGCAACTTTTACTGAATCTATCTCAAAATAAGAAAGGCTGGGAACATAGTTCAACACTCCCTGGGTTCAATCCCCAGTACCACAAAAACAAAAACAGACCAAATTCTAGTAGGAACAGAGAGGTGGATAACATCCTGACCTGCCTGCAGTAGAGTACAAAGAAGGACAGAGGTGTGGAAAAAGACTCCACAATGGGAGAGAATGGAGATAGACCCCACAGAGGTGAGCCAAGATGGGTGATGAACTGATAGCTCTCAAGCTAGGGCAGGGACTGTGAACACCTAGATTTATTCTGGTTACTCACACACATCTAAAAAGTTTCATACTCTAAGACTGATTTCACAGAAGCTGAGAGTAGACTAGTGGTTACCAGACTGTGGGAAGTGCAGCAAGGAGAAGAGATGGAGAACAGATTGGTCAGTGGGTACCATGTTACAGTTAGAGCGGAGCACAAAGTTCTATTGTCCAGAAGAGCAACCACAGATAAGCTACCATGTACTTCAAAGAGCTCAAAAACTCAGCAGCATAAGAGCCTGGCTGGGAAGTGCGAGGTCGAGTTCAACCCCCAGTACCAAAAAAAAGAAAAAGCTCAAAGACAGCCTGTTGAATGTGCTTACCATCAAGAAATGGTGTTTGCGGGCCACAGATTTAGCTCAGTGGCTCAAGTGCTTGCCTGGTAAGTGTGAGGTCATGAGTTCCATCCCCGGTACAAAAAAAAAAAAAAAAAAAGTATTTGAGGAAAGAGAGATGCTTGGCCAGGTGTGGTGGCTCACACCTGTAATCCCAGCACTTGGGAGGCTGAGGCAGGAGGATCGTTGGGAGTTCGACACCAGCCTGGGGTACAAAGTGAGCTCAAGGCCTGCCCAAACTGCATAGCAAGACCCTGTCTCAAAAAGACAAAAAAAAAAAAAAAAAAAAAAAAAAAAAAAAAAAAAAAAAAAAAAAAAAAAAAAAAAAAAAAAAAAAAAAAAAAAAAAAAAAAAAAAAAGGAAAGAAAGAAAGAAAGAAAGAAAGAAAGAAAGAAAGAAAGAAAGACACAGAAATGCTCATCCTGCTTTGCACATTATGCAACATATACCTAACACACCACAGCCACACATTGCATTGACCATACACAATTTTGGGCTGGGCATGGAGCTCAGTGGTTTAGCCCTTGGCTGGCATGTAAGGCCTTGGGTTCAATCTCTAGCACCACAAGGAAAACAGAACAAAACAATCAAATATAATAATAATACTAAAGTGGAAAATTTAATCACTGAAATGACAACCCAAAAGGAGAAGAGGTCCCATTGAGAGATGATGGCAAGTGCTATGCAGAGGTGAGATACACAGCTGAAGTTTGCATTCTGCAGTTGAAGGAAGCACAGCTCACATTAAGTACAAACAGCGACACTAACCCCAAGTCCACAGCAGGCAAACCATCAAAAACTTCAGGACCAAGTCACACAGATCTTCCTTTTTCTGTTGTTGTTGGGGCTTAAACTCTTGCAATACTGTCTCACAAGGATGCACATGATGGCACACACCTGTAATCCCAGCACTTGGGAGGCCGAGGCAGGAGGATCACTGCAAGTTCAAGACCAGCCTGGGCTACAAAGTGAGGCTAAGAACAGCCCGAAAAGCATAGGAAGACCCCTTCTCAAAAAGACAAAAGACAAAAAAAAAAAAAAAAGAAAGAAAGGAGTGCACCACCACACCCAGCTCAGAAGGTTTTTAAAAATACAGCTGTGCCAGATGTGGTGGTACACACTGGTAATCCTGGCACTCAGGAGACTGAGGCAGGAGGACCACCATCAGTTTGAGACCAGCATGGGCTCCACAGAGACTTCAAGGCCAACCTGAACTACACAGTGAGACCCTGTCTCAAATAAAACAAAACAAAATAAAAAATACAATAAAATGAAATAAAATAGAAGCTGGGCATGGTGGCGCACACATGTAATCCTAGCACTAGGGAGGCTGAGGCCAGAGGATTGTTGCAAATTTGAGACCAGCCTGGGCTAAAAAGTGAGCTCAAAACCAGCCCGAACTCCACAGTGGGACCCTGTCTCAAAAAAATAAAAAATTAATAAAATAGAAATTTAAAAAATCTGGCACATGCCTATAAGCCTTGTACTGGGGAGGCTAAGACAAGAGAATATCTGCAAGTTTGAGGTCAGCCTGGGCTACATGAGTACTCAATGAGTCAAGGCCTCTTGGAACTAAATGGCACGACTGTCTCAAAAAAACAAACAAATAAATAAATAAAATCAGCCAGTCAATCACAGCCATGGTTCCTCCTGCTCACTTGGTGCAGGCACCGTACACATACGAGGGAAGCACTGTTCTCCTTCACCACCGAGGGCAGGGTAAGTAAGGCAAAGGCATGCCCCAACTTCATAGCTAGCAAGCATAAACCCCAACGGGCCTACTATTAAAGATAACCTCAAGTACTCTGGAAATGGTCACAAACAATGAAAGGGATAACCTAATTTCTAGAGGCAAACAAATAACAGGTGTCCAATAAATCTCTATAGAATAAACACATGCTATAACAATGAAGTTTTTCCCTAAGTACCCTAATATGTGAGCCTAAAGTGACCCAATGGCCAGAGCAGCCCCATGTTCTTCCTAGTAAACAGGCACACAGCCAGCTGCATGTCAACCTGGCCCGATCCCTCAGGCAGTGGCCACCATGAGCTGCCTGCAGCCAAGGGCAGCTGGCGTCTACAGCCTGAAGAATGAGGGGCAGTCATGGGCTCTGCTGGCTGGCATGTGAGCAGGTGCCCAGGCAGTTCAGACGAAGTCAGCAAATCTGTCCTGTGAAGGGGCAAACACCAAATATTTTCAGCTCCACAGGTCACATGATTCATCACAACCATGTACAACATAAGAACAGCCCCAGATAGTTGACATGGCCATACCCCAGTGATGCATTATACATATGGGCAGCAGGTTAAGAGATGCCCACAAGCTGGCAGCCCCACTAACACAAGTAACCAACTCAAGGAAACAATGATGGGCCACAACCCTGCAGCTCTCCCTCTAAGCACACAGAGCTGATGAGGCAGGATGTTCTCACACACGGCTGCAATCAAGGTCCTTCCCTTCAGAGGAAGAGCTAAGAGTACAGCTCCTATGGCTCCAGGCGAAATGGTCCTCAAGCCTGCTGTGTTCGTTCTGAGGTGGGCTTCTGGAAGGTGATCAAATGATGAGGGCACTGTACTCATCAGTGGTTTTATCCTCTGATGGCCTTAAAAATGAATGTTCTGTTAAGAAGTATGGCTTGAGGGGCTGGGGAAGCTCAGCAGCGGAAGCCCCCCTTACAAGCGCACAGTCGTGAGTTTGATCCCTGGTACCGCAAAAAAACAAACAAACAAAAAAACAGTTTGAACAAAGAATCACAACTAAGTGTGGTTTGAAGCTGGGTGTGGTGACGCATACCTGTAATCCCAGCACTCGGGAGGCAGAGGCAGGAGCATTACCTTGAGTTTGGCAATGGGGGTGCAACACAGTGAGTTCAAAGCTAGTGAGAACTACACAGTGAGACCCTGTCTCAAAAAACAAAAAAAAAAGAAAAGAAAAAAGTGAGGTGGGGCCTGGCTGCAGCCAGCTCCCTGGGCCATGACTTGGAAGGGTGTGTTCTTGTCCTTGTGCTTCCAGACTGCCACAGGTCGAGGAACTTTACTCTGATATGCTATTTCTGTCCTGGAGCAAGGTGACCACAGACTGAATGCTCTGAAACCTCTCCTCCTTTAAACTGTAGCCATCAGGTATTTTGTCCCTGCAACAGGAAAACTGACTAATACAGCAGCTGACCCCACTTTAGACACAAACCCAAAGCCACAATCTTCTCCATGGTGATGTACATTCC
Organism: Hydrochoerus hydrochaeris; assembly: GCA_004027455.1. Classification (NCBI taxonomy): domain Eukaryota; kingdom Metazoa; phylum Chordata; class Mammalia; order Rodentia; family Hydrochaeridae; genus Hydrochoerus; species Hydrochoerus hydrochaeris. The sequence goes on from PVLA01002291.1 coordinate 39,021, forward strand.
AGAATTCTATCAAACCTGCTCAGCAACAAATGCAGACCTAGTATGATGTGGGGAAGGCCTGCCAAGCAACACAATCACCTGAATGGTGGGGTTTACAAGAGCCCAGTCAGTGGTGCGAGGAGGAAATATGGTGAACCAGGAGGCCTCACCAGCTCATAGGGCTATGGTTCCTCCCCTTTCCCAAGGTCTTCCTGGGTGGCACTTACTTGATTTTCAGCAGGTGAAGGGATTTGCTAGATGATGCTGTTATCTCTCCAGTCTTGTTTCTATTGATATAAACTGAAAAACCATTGTTTTGGAAGCCAAACTCCTTTGCCACCTACAGCAAATCCCAAAACAGAAATTCAATGGAATATGTAGGTATCACTATACAAGCCACAGTATCAGACACAATTGGAAAAATGCTCATGTGCCAGAAACTGTTCCTCATTCACCAAATTCATCATTATCCTCCGCTCTTTTGACCGAATCTGTACTCCTCATAAAAGTGTCAATTCAAATAAGAAAAGCATATCAAAGGCAAAGGTCTTATGTAAACAATAAAACTGCAGACACATTTAAGAGTTCAAAGAAAGAGCCAGGCATGGTGATACATAGCTGTAATTCCAGCATTTGGAAGCTGAGGCAGGAACATCATAAGTTCAAGGCCATACTGTACTACAGAGCAAGACTTTGGCTCAAAAAACAAAACAAGACAAAAAGTTTGGGGGCCAGGGATTTAGTTCAGTGGCATAAGCATCTGCCTGGCAAGCGCGAGATCATGAGTTCGATTGCTGGTACCACAAAAAAAAAAAAAAACAGTTTGAAGAAAGAATCACAACTAAATGTTATCAAGCTAAAGCCAGGCATGGTGGCACACACTCTGGAACGCTGAGGTAGAAAGATCCAAAAATTACCTTACTTGCCAGGTACGGTGGCCACACCTGTGATCCCAGCACTCTAGCAGGCTGAGTAGGTGGATCACAGTTCAAGCCCAAGGAGGAATTTAGCAATTTACTGAGCTCCTATCTCAGAATAAAAAGGACTGGGCAGGGAGGAGATGGAGGGTATGCTGGGGATACAGCTCAGCAGCACAGCACCTGCCTGGCAAGCACGAGGTCCTGAGTTTAATTCCTGGTACCCAAACAAACAAACAAATAAATAAAAATAAAAACTTTGATAGAACAGGCTTTAAAAACCAAGACAAGGGCTGGGGATTTAGCTCAGCAGCATAAGTGCCTGCCTTGCAAGCACACAGTTGTGAGTCAGACCCCTGGTACTGAAAAAAAAACCAAAAACAAACAAACAAACAAAAAAAAACAAGACAACAGCTGGGTGTGATGGCGCATGACTGACTGAATCCAGAGCCTTTGTAATGAGCTACTGAAATATTTCTTCTAGCCCTATTTTCTTCTTTTTGAGATGGAGACTTGCTGAGTTGTTAAAACTGTCCGAACTGGGCTTGAACTTTCAATACTCTGGCCTCAGCCTCTCAGAGTGCTGGGATTACAGAGGCATGTAACCATGCACAGCTAAATCCAGCATTTAGGAGGCTGAGGCAGGAGAACCACTAGAAGTTCAAAAACAGCCTGGGCTATGAAGTGAATTCAAGGCCAGCTTGAACTCAAAAATACCAAAAATAAAAAAAAAAGTTCTCTCCAATAGTCACCCAGAAATATTACACCTGCAAAACAACTTGACACCTACACTTGGGCTCTTGGTGCTATAATTTCAAACTGTAATCAGCCATGACCAACACCTGACCCAACAATAACCCAGCCAATGACAGAAAAAAAAGCCATGCAAGAAACAACTTGGGATCATGAGGAAAAAGAAAGGCACAGCAGGGAACAGTGGGAGTGAACAAAATCCTGAAAAGTTAAAATGTCCACACCATAGGTTACCTTCTTCAAAAATGTTGCAGCTGTTTCTCTCTTTGTTGCTGTGATCCGCTTCACTCCATCCGGGGACTGGACACGGATTATCTGTTGTAAATGAAACAAGACATTACTACATAGCTTGCCACAGTCCTGATCTATTATTAAGGCTCGTGTCTGCAAGCAGTTGGCATCAGGGTCACTGTAACTAAAAGCCAAACCTCCCCCACCTTCCTCTGCAATACTCAATTTAATCTTTCTAGTAGAAGAACTGAGGGCCAAGGATCTTCAACACATGCTGTTGTGACTTGAAACTCTTACAGTTTCATGCAGAAAAACAAAACTTTGTTGATTTTTATTATTTATAAAGAATACATTTAAAATGTTTTTTTCTTCCTCTTCAAACTTAAAGAAAAACAAAACAAAACCTGAGTCATGAATGACCAGGTTCTTTACAAAATGATCTCAAGCCAGGCAGGAACATCACTGTGAATTTGAGGCCGGCTTGGGCTTCAGAGAGACCCTGTCTCAAAAGGTCAAAAAGAAAAAAAAATCTAATTTTGTTCCACAATCTAAACACAGACATTATAATTAGATTAACACAATACAATCAGAGAAAATCTTCTAATTTGTTACTTACTTTTACTAGAAAGATTAAAACTAAATAGATAGTAGTTTTTAAATGATGAAAAAAAATTTTTTTTTTTTGGTATCAGGGATTGAATTCATGACCTTGCATTTACCAGGCAGGCACTAAGCTATATCTCCAGCCCTAAAAGGATGAAATTTTTACTGAAGTTTTAAAAGAATTTCTTTCTTGGCAGGCTTGCCAAGACAACTGGACAAATATAAGACCAGATATTTAGGTTGCCGAAACCCTTCTGGAGGTGTGCTACTATGCTGGCCAACTGTACCAACCTTGTAGCCAGGGAGCATGAACTAACACCTCCTTCTGCAAACTAGGAAGCTGCTGTCCAACCACTTGAAGGGTGGGAGGGAAGACGCAAAGATTATGCCAGAAAATGCTCACATTATAGCTTCTCCTGACCCTGAACTATACTTAACACTATACAGGTGAAAAATGCCACAAAAGATTGTTTTAAAAGAGTCTACACCAGGCATGGTGGCACATGAAGGAGGTTGAGGCAGAAGGACAGCTGTGAGTTCAAGGTCAGCCTGGGCTACACAGCAAGACCCTCTCTAAAAAAAAAAATGGGCAGTGCATCAAGATGGCGGAGTGGTAAGTAGCAGGGAAAGAGCTTCTCTGAGAGTTGCCATTCAGATGCTGAAATATAGCAATGTGAAGATGACAAGAAGGACGGAAAAGGGTCTCCTGGACCCTGAAAATATCTGAATCGTGAAGTGAAGCCCACAGAGAGAGTGAAGAGAGAAATTTCAACAAAGATGGAAGTACCTGCAGGTGCCTTCTCCCTGAGATGGAATTCACTGCATGAGAGAAGCACTTCAAACCTGTGGACACACAGTGATGGCTGGCAACCTCAGAGGCCTCCACAGAGAGACGAGATGCAGCAGTGGAGGGGAGCAGTGAACATGAAGGACTGCATTAACTGGTGGAAGAGCAATTGGATGAGCAGCAGCTAGGAGAGGAGCTTACTGAGCTCAGCACTCAGAACTGCTGTGGCACCATCTAGCAGCTCCCACCGGGCTCAAGCCTGCAAGAGGTGCCTGGACAGCGGCAAGCTGAAGGAGTCTGGTCTCCTTCAGAAAGCTCAGGCTCACTGAAATAATCCACTACCCTGCCAAAAAGCTACTGCTGGCTTGCTGGGATAGATCAGCTCACATCGGGACTCTGTCTCCTCACGTTGTCTACCAGGGACAGCAGAGACAAACCTGGAAGTGGACTTCTTTTTACTTTTCTTTCCTCTCTCTCGTTTTTTGTTGTGGTGGTGGTTTTGTTTTTATTTTTTGCTTTTAGTTTTTTTTCCTCCTTCATTGTTTGATCTTGTTTTTATATGAGTTTGAATGTGGGTCAGTCCATTTGTAGTTGTTGTTCTATTCTGTTCTTTTTATCTCTTCTCTCTTTCCCTCCAGTCTTTTGTATACGTTTCCCAAAGTTAGCATAATCCCTCTTTGTCCTCCAACCTTAGTTCCAATCTCTTCCTCTTCTTCCACATCTCTATTTTTTCCTTAACCAAGTTTAAATCTTAATTCCTGAGGGCAAAACTGACATATTAATGACTTGTATACTATATATAATTTTGTTTTGTTTTAGATTTTGTTATATAACCACAAACCTAGTTCATACAGTTAAAAATGATAAATTAATGGTTAGCTCACTTTGTCATTTTCTAGGCTGTGTTTGATGCTAATGATACCACCATAGTCAAAAGTGACATAATTGTTATAAACAGCTGTTCTTCCTCATATTTCATGACTGAGATTGAATAAAGGTCACAGAAAATACTGTGGCACAGTGCCAAAGAAGCAGGGACTGGGACAAACAAGTAGCGATTTCTCATCTCCAACAAATTGAGGAAGTGGGATGTTCCAACAGACTCAAAACCCAAAAACCAGTTGGGCATGGTGGCTGCACAACTGTAATCCCAGCACTCAGGAGGCTTTGTAGCCTGGGGTACAAAGTGAGCTCAAGGCCAGCCTGAACAGCATAGTGAGACCCTGTCTCAAAAAGACAAAAAAAAAAAAAAGAGCCACAAGTGGAAAACACCTTGGAGAAGTAGTCATTGCCTAAGGGTTCTGAATACTACCAATAAAGTAACCCATCTTAGTCAACTTACAAGCACCATCCCAGGAATTAAACTAAAAAAAAAAGTAAGAAGACAGTTAAACAAGATGCATTCCCTGACATCCAGTTCACCAAAAGCAAATCCAGGAGGCAAGGAGGTGGGACAATTCACAAGGCTCCCACCTGGCCTCTCTGAAGTGATAATAACAAAGATGAGGCTCTGGAAAAAAATCAAATCAGAAATACTTTCAAAAATAACTGCAGAGATACTGTCCACAAGGAAGACCATGCTTAGTGACTATAGAGCAGCTACAGATGAAAACAAAAACAAAACAAACAACAACAAAAAACCAGGAGCTTATGAAAATTATGGAAGCTATGAATGCTCAGCATAGGAAAGAAATGGAATCCATAAGGCAGATTCAACAAGATAACTTTCAATTCCATTGAAAGTATTCACAACAGCCGGGCGTGGTGGCTCAGGCCTGTAATCCCAGCACTCGGGAGGCTGAGGCAGGAAGATCATTGCAAGTTTGAGACCAGCCTAGGCTACAAAGTGAGCTAAAGGCCAGCCTGAACTACATAGAGAGACCCTCTCTCTCAAAAAAAAAAAAAAAGAGAGAGAGAGAAAGAAAGAAGGAAAGAAAGAAAGAAAGTATTCACAGCAGATTAAGCCAATGTGAGGACAGGATCTCAAATATAGAACACATGCTTGCAGCCAGTGATCACGAAAAGAAAGATTTCTTAAAAAAGCAAGGGACCACTGAGGATATAGCTCAGTGGCAAAGTGCCTGCTTGGCAAGCTCAAGGTCCCAAGTTCCATTCACAGTACCCAAAAATAAAAGAAAAAGAAAAGAAAAGGAAGAAGAGGAGGAGGAGGAAAAAGATGACAAAGACAAAAGAAGAGAAAGAGGAAAAAGATGACAAAAACAAAGATGAAGACAAAGAAGAAAAACAGCAAGGGACCATGAGAAATCAATGCAGCAACTGCTAGACGAGGCAAAAAAGAATAACTTAATATTGACTGCAGTCAGTTAAAAAGCAGGATTTACCACAAATGATAACAAAAACTGTTCATTGACATCATGACAGAAAAGCTTCCCTGGTACAGAAAAAGAAATGGACATAACGATGTTAGGCATATAGAACTCCATTAGACACAATTAAAAAAAAAAATCTACAGCCAGGTTATCAAAGTAAAGATTCCACAAATTCAACACATGGGTACAATCTTAAAAGCTGTTAGGGAAAAAAAACAAATAAATGAAAGTCTGTAAAGTCACAGCTGACTTCTCAGTACAAACCCTCTAGTCAAGGGGAGCTTGGAGTGAAGTATTTCAAGTTTCAAAGGAAAACAACCTTCAACCCAGATTGATGTAGCTTGCAAAACTATCTTTCAAAACTGTTGGAGAAAAAGATTTTTCCATAACAAAGAACACCTGAGGAAATTTATGACCACCAAATCAGCACTCCAAAATGTTCTGAAAGACATGCTAGAAAGAGCTAACAAGGACTACAGCTCCAAGAACCCCAACAGAAGGAATCCATGAGGCAAAGCAAACAACCACAGGGAGGGGGAAAAAAAGAGGAGGAGCCTACAACAGGTAAATAACATGACAAGGGTAAGTCAGTACATGTTAGTTATAACCATCAAAGTTAATGGTCTCAATTCACCAATAGAAAGACACAGACCAGCAGAACAGATCAAGAAGCAAGATCCAAAAATAGGCTGCATACAAGCAACACATTTAATTAAAAAAGAATTACACAGACTGAAAGTCAATCTCCATGCAATAGGAACTCAGAAAAAAAGCAGGGGATAGTTACTCAATTTGCAGACAAAGTGAATTTCAAGCCAAGACTGATTAAGGCACATAAAAGAAGGTCACTACATCCTTGTAAAAAGAACAACCTAAGAGGAAAGCATAATGATCATAAATACATATGTAACAAATACGAGGGCACCCAACTACATAAAACAAATATTAACAGGCATGAAAAATCAAATAAGCACTAATACAATTGTATTAGGGATCTCAATATCTTACTGTCACAAAAAGATCAACTAGACAAAAAAATCAACAATGCAATATTAGAACTAAATCAAACTTTTGAACAAATGGACTTAGTAGATGTTTATAAAGTGTTCCACCCCACAACATCAGAATATACATTTTTCTCAGCTGCACATGGGACATTCTCCAAAATAGACCACACACTAGCCCAAATATACTTAAGTAAATGCAAAGCAACTGAAATTATCCCATGCGTACTATCAGACCACAGCGCAATAAAATTGGAAATCTATGGCAAAAGAAATCACAAGAACTTCATAAATGCATGGAAATTAAATAGCACCATACTGAACAACAAATGGGTTATAGATGAAATTAAAGAAGAAACTTGACAGTTTTTACAGTTGAATGATAATGACAATACAACAAACCAGAACTTATAGGCTATGACGAAAGCAGCTTTTTTTTTTTTTTTTTTTTGGTACCAGGGATGGAACTCATGACTTTGCACTTGCCAGGCAGGCACTTACTCTACTGAACTAAATCCCCAGCCCTGATGAAAGCAATCTTAAGAAAATTTATAGCAGTAAATACCTGTACCAGGAAAAGAGTAAACACATATAAACAATTTAATGGTGAACCTCAAACTTCTAGAAAAAGGGCAGGGTAAGTCAAAAGTTTGTATGAGGGAGGAAATTATAAAGATCACAGTGGAAATTAACGCACTGGAGACTAAAAAACAATGCAAAGAGTCAATAAATTGAAGAGTTGATCCTTTGATTAAATAAAATTGACAAACCTTTATCCAACCTGATCAAAAAAAAGAAAGACTTAAATCCACGCAATTAGGAATGAAAAGGGTGAAATTACAATAGACCCTGAAGAAACTCAGAACATCATCTTTACCTACTTTGAAAACTTGTATTCCAATTAAAAAAAAAAAAGACGGGGGCTGGGGATTTAGCTCAGCAGCATAAGCACCTGCCTTGCAAGCACGTGGTCGTGAGTTCAATCCCCAGTACCAATTTAAAAAAAAAAAAAGAAAGAAAGAAAAGTTGTATTCTAATAAGATGGAAAATACAGATGAAATGGACAGATCCCTACATACGTATGAATTACCAAAGCTGCATCAAGAAGATATAAAAATCCTACATTAACCAATATCAACCAAAGAAAAAGATGTAATTAAAAACCTATCAACGAAGAAAAGCCGAGGCCCTGATAGATTTAGTGCTGAATTCTATAAGAAATTTAGAGAAGACCTAACATCAGCACTTCTCAAACTCTGTAATGAAATTGAAGGAGAAGCAATACTTCCAAGCTCATTCCTGGAAGCAAGCACTACCCTGATAGCAAAACCGGAAAAGGTCCCAACTAAGAAAGAGAATTACAAGCCAATTTCCATAATGAACACAGATGCAAAAATCCTCAACAAGATACTGGCAAACAGACTGCAGCAAATCGTCAAGAAGATTGTACACCATGATCAAGAAGGATTCATCCCAGGGATGTGGAGATAAAAATCCATGAATGTAATATACCATATTAGCAGAGCCAAGGACAAAAATCATAGGATCATCTCAAAAGATGCAGAAAAAGCTTTTGACAAAGTCTAGCACCCATTTGTGATTAAAAAAAAAAAACCTTACAGAATATTGGAGTAAGGCCGGGGACTTAGCTCAGTGGCATAAGCACCTGCCTGGCAAGCATGAGGTCCTGAGTTTGATCCCCAGTACAGCCAAAAAGAAAAAAGAAAATTGGAATAGATGGTCTTTATCGCAATCCGATAAAAGCCATCTACAACAAACCAACAGCAAACATCATACTAATTGGACAAAAACTGGAAGCTTTCTCTCTAAAATCAGGAACAAGACAAGGATGTCCACTGTCTCTACTCTTACTCAGCATAGTCCTAGAAACTTTAGCCAGATCAATTAAACAAGAGAAGGAAAAAAAAGGAATAAAGATAGAAAAGGAAGAAGTTTAACTATTGTTATTTGCAGATGACAGGATAGTCTATGTAGAAGACCCCAAAAACTCCACTAAAACACGGTAGAAGGCTGAGGATTTAGCTTGGTGGCTCAAGCACCTGCCTAGTAAGCACAAGATTGTGAGTGTGATCCCTAATACCCCCCCACCAAAAAAACTGGTAGATTTAATAAGCAAATTCAGTAGTGTAGCTTGATACAAAATCAACACTCAAAAATCAAGTCTTCCTGTACTTGAATAACAAACTCACTGAGAGAGAAATTAGGGAAACAACACCTTTCACAATAGCATCCAAGAAAATGAAATACCCAGGAATCAATCTAACAAAGGATGTAAAAGACCTCTCTGTATTGAAAACTACAGTACTCTGAAAAAGGAGATTGATGTTAGAAAATGGAGGGATAGCCTGTGCTCCTGGGTAAGAAAAACCAATATATTGAAAACTGTTATACTTCCAAAACTGTTATACAGACTTAATGCAATCTCAATCAAAATTTCAGTAGCCTATCTCACAGAATTAGAGAAGACAATCCTAAAATTTATCTGGAACCAAAAGAGACCTAGAATAGCACAGGCAATTCTGGGCAACAAAGACAA
>PVLA01002291.1:48281-132504 GCA_004027455.1 Hydrochoerus hydrochaeris
AAAAAAAAAAAAAAAAAAAAAAAAAAAAAAAAAAAAAAAAAAAAAAAAAAAAAAAAAAAAAAAAAAAAAAAAAAAAAAAAAAAAAAAAAAAAAAAAAAAAAAAAAAAAAAAAAAAAAAAAAAAAAAGACCCAAAGATCAATGGAATAGATTAGAAGATGCAGAAACAACTCTAGACACATTAAGCCACCTTATCTTTGACAAAGGTGCCAAACACATTCACTGGAAGACAGCCTCTTTAATAAATGGTGTTGGAAAAAACGGTTCTACACATGTCAAAAATTAAAACTGGACCTATATCTTTCATCATACACTAAGCTAAATTCAGAATGGATCAAAGATCTTAAAAGAGAAACATTAAATCTGCTGGAAGACAGTAAAACTCTTAAAGACATTAATGTAGGCAAAGATTTTATGACCACAACCCTTACTGCACAAGAACTATCACAAAGAATCAACAACTAGGGAGACAATATAAACACACACTTCTCCGATGAAGAAATACAAGCATCATGGGGTCAGGGGTTTAGCTCAGCAGCGTAAGTGCCTGCTTGGCAAATTCGAGGTCTTGCGTTCAATCCCTGGTACAAAAAAAACAAACAAACAAGAAATATAAGCAGCAAATAAATGTGAAAATACTGGTCATTCAAAAGATGCAAATTAAAATAAAGTTGAGATCTCATCTCACCCCAAAAAGAATGGCTATTATTAAGAAATCAACAAATAACAAATTCTGGAGGGGCTGTGGGGAAAGGGGAACCCTTCTCCACTGTTGGGAATGCAGACTGGTACAACCACTGTGGAAATCAGTATGAAAATTCCTCAAAAGCTAGGATTGAAAGTCCCATTTGACTTAGCTATTCTCCTTCTGGGTATCTTCCCAGAAGAATTTAAAACATCATACCATACCAATATATGTGCACCCATGTTTATAACAGCACAATTTGTAATAGCCAGATCCTGAAAACAACCAAAATGCCCATTGACTGATAAATGGATAAAAAAAGTGTTATTTTTATACAATGGAGTACTAGTCAGCTATAAAGAATAAACTGGAGACTTTTATAGGCAAATGGATGCAACTTGAGACAACATTCGTAAGTGAAATAAACCAGATGCACACGTGTAAACATTATCTTACTAGTGTGAGAAGCTGAAAGAGTAAATAAAACCCAAAATGCACAACAGCTATCATAAAATGAGCTTCAAAAGGAAAGAGAAACTAGGATATGAGAACAGAGAAAAGAAGGAAAAAAAAAGTGTAAGATAGTTATAAGATAATTATACTACTAATTTCTCTTAGTTCATTGAAAAGAAAGGTTTGTGCTAATACTGTTTCTGAGTAACTAAAGATAACAATATGCAATGTAATCAATACAATAACCATTGTTATCTTGTTTTGAAATTTTGTGTTTCTCTTAAAAATTAAAAAAAAAAAAAGATTCCTGTTGTGCATGGAAGCACACAAATGCTAAACTTCCCATTCTGAGAGTCTGAGGCTGGAAAACTGCAAGTTTGAGCCCAATGGTGGCTAGCGGCCAGATCCTGTCTAAGAAAAAGGGGTAAAGATATACTTCAACACAAACGCCTTGAGTTCACATACTACAAAAAGAAAATCATTACTATCCATTGATACACTACAAGACACCACAGTGTCTACTAAATGCTGTTTTCATTTAATTAATAACCTAGATTTCCCCTCAATTGCAAGATCCTTTTTCTAATAACTATCATTTGGCACTGCCTCTTTTGTTCTCAGCTTTTAAGATTTTGTTCTGAATAATTCTTATGAATATCCCCAATTTGGGGATGGTCTTTATTTGTTTGTTTGTTTGAGACAGATTCTTACTGTATAGTTCAGATTAGCCTTGAACTCCCTATATAGCCCAAATTGGCCTCAAACTCAGTGATCATCTTGCCTCAGCCTCCCAAGGGCTGGGATTACTGGCCTGCAGTACCACGCCCAAATTTCCCAATTCTTAAAGAATGTAACATATTGTATAACTTTTTGCTTCCTAATCACCTTTCTCATTTTACTCATTCATCTAAGTAGAAATACAAACCAACTGTTGACTTCTGGTTTCTAGAACTCTTCATTATGGATTCAATACCTAAGAAAAAATGTTTTCATAATACACAGTATTAAGTAAATACTTCCACTTACTTTGTTCTAAAATCTGTCTCCAAACCTGAAGCATGTTAAAAAGTGAACAACTGTCTCTCTGGATGTTACCTCCTGTAAATGTGACTGCCACTGACCACTGAAGAAAGAGGACATCAACTCCATTCCATAGAGGCAGGCTACACTGAAGAGTCCTACAGCACAAGTCACCCTCTACCACAGTGCGTAGGAGTCCAGATTTTTTTTAGTGATTTTTTTTTTTTCTTGAGACAAGGTTTTGTTATGTAGTTCAGGCTGGCCTCGAACTCTGTAAGGAGGCCCGCAAGTTTGAGTCTAGCCAGGACAACTTAGCCACATACAACACTCTCAAAATTTTAAAAGATTTTAAATTTAAAAAAAATTTAAAGGGCCAAGAATATACCTCAGTGAGAAGGTCCTACTTCAATTGCCAGCACTAAAAATAAATAAGAAGGAAATGAAGGAATAAGGAAGGAGTGGTGGGAGGATTGGGATGGAGAAAAAATTAAATCAGCCACAGTGACATGACTGTGGTCCCTGCTAATTGGAAGGCTGAGGCAGAACTGCTTGAGTGCTGGAGTTTCAAGGCAGCTTCAGCAACACAGAAAGACCATATCTCAAAGAAAACCAAGCACAGAAAACTTCTTGACAAGTTTCGGAATTGAAGAATGGGCAAGATACAAACCATTATCCTCACATAAACTTTTTTTTTTTTACTGAATATTGAACCTGGGGCCTTGTAGCTGCTAGGCCAAGCCTTCTACCACTGAGCTACACTCCCAATCCCTTTTTCTTTTTTTTTTTTTGTACCAGGAATCAAATTCCTGACCTAGTGCTTGCCAGTCTGGTGCTCACACCGCTAAGCACAATCCCCGGCCTTTTTATTTTCAAACGAAGTCTCACCAAATCATCCAGGCTGGTTGGGTATGGTGATGTGCATCTATAATCCCATCACTCAAGAGGATGAGGCAGGAGGGTCACTGAAGTTCCAGGATAGCTTGGGATACATAGTAATTCAAAGCCAGCCTAGATTACATAGCGAATTGTTGTCTAAATTAATCAATTATCAATCAACTAGGCTGGCCTCAAACTTGTAATCCTATTCCCTCAGCCTCTCAAATAACTGGGACTGCAAGCATGGCCCCAAAGAATTTAAGAGAACTCTCTTAAAAAAAATTTTTTTTATACCAGGGATTTAGCTCATGACCTCACACTTGTCAGGCAAGGCTCTGTGATGTTGACCTGTACCCCTGGCTCAACTCTCTAAATAAAAAATAAAATAAAATAAAATAAAAATTTGTTTTCTTCTGAACTATATTTCAAAAGGTCTGTTTTGATTTCCAAAAGCTTGAGAAACTCAACTAGGGTCTCAATGCTGTCCTGAAAAACCCAGCCCAATGCACACTAGTGAGAAATGGCCCCGTGGGGAAGGACGCACTTGTGTAAGGTTGCTTTAACTGTAAAAATTACTAAAGTAGGAAATTTGTTTTGCTTGAGGGTCTCTCTGTGTAGCCCAAACTGGCTTGAAGCTCAGCGATCCTCCAACCTCCGCCTTCTTGACCGCTAGAATTATCACGTGAGTTATCACGGACTGGTAAAGTAGAAAATCTCAAGTCAGATCTGAGTAGCGGTTCCTAGTTTATATCTAGGTTAGAGTCTAAGGACAGTGAGCAATAATATTTATTTACTTTTGAGGTAGGGTCTCCCTGGGCAGTCCAGGGGGCCCTGAACTCACAACAATCTTTCTGCTTCAGTCTCCTGAGTGCTGGGATTCCAGGTATGCGCCACCATGCCCGGGTAGTGAGCTTTATTTTTAATAGGAGTCAGCCTTCCTGAGGTTTCTCTTAGGAGTGTGAGTGTACTCATTCCACTCTAATCCAGCCTGGGAAAAAGGGAGGGGACAGGAGGACCCCCAACAGGAAGGGCTGAGGAAAAAGGCCCGCCCTCAGAGACAAGCCTTAAAATCAAGTGCTGGAAACTCAACATACTGAGAAAGCATTGACGCCTTCCAGGACAGTTGCCACATCTGGAGACTTGTCCTGGGCTTTCTCGCATGCACATTACTTGCACCATTACATTGTACTGCTCACGAAATTCCAAATATTCCTTAACACGATGACCAAAATTCTGTCCAAACGGCCTGTTACTTTCTCCTGAGGCCACACTGACCTCGGAGGGAAAACTTCCCAAGTGACTCTCTCTGGTTTTTCCCTGGTGTGTGCCACAGTGAGGGAGCAGGGGAGCGTGACAACCCTGATGTCAGGTGAAAGCGACATCAACCTTAGTCACTATGCTACTTCTTTCTACACAGGAAGTTCTCCCGTCTCAAGTCTGCCCCCCACCCCGTGCCGGCCGCTTCTTCGGGGAGAAACGGGGTTGTCCAAGGCTGCCCGCGCCCCGACCGCCGTCCGGAGCCACTCGGGACAGCTCTGCCGGCGAGGGGGAGGCAGCAGCAGAGGGCCCAGAGAGCAGGAGCGCAGGACGCCACCGGTTCTGGGCCGCGAGGGAGGGCTGGGCCAGGCCGGCGGGCGGACGGGAAGGGGCTCCTCCCGCCTGTCCCACTCGCGCGGCCGGGGCAGCGACCGCCAGCAGCTGAGGACGAGCGCGGAGCAGCGGGCCGGCGCCGGGGACGTCGCGCGCGCCCCGCCCAGGACGCCGGCAAATCTGCTGCCTCATCCTAGTGCCCCGCTCCCGCCAGGGCGCCGCACTCACGATGTTCTCGGCCATGGCGGCCGCTCCTGCCTCCGGACTCGGGCCCCGGGTCGCTGCCGTCTGTCGCCCTACGGCCCTCACAGCCCCGGCCCCGGCCTCAACCCCGGCCTCTCGCCGTCGCCGCCACCGCCGCTCCAGCTTCGCCGCCTGGTTCCTCCAGCAGGCGACGTCCGGTGCGTCGCTCAATAAGGTCCTCCGGGTGCGTAGCCCTGAAACCAGGTTCCTGCCCAACCAATGGCCCGGCCAACGATCGCGAGCATGCGCACACGGTGCCACCTAGAGAGCCTCGGCCCCGCCCGGGAACCGCCCCCGCACCGCACTGCCCTGCACTGCACAGCACAACCGCGCGAGGGAGCCCGTGTTTGCGGTTTGAGGCTGTGCAGGAAGGGAGGTGATCCTTGAACCTGGAGCCCTGTGGAAAAGCCCTCAGAAGAGATGGGCATCCGAAATTTCACTCCAAAATGCAGTTGATGGGTCCTGTTTGGGAAAAACACCATCCCAGCCAATTTAAACTGCATCTTTTTTGTCTTTTTTGAGACAGGGTCTCGCTATGCAGTTTGGGCTGGCCTTGAGCTCACTTTGTAGCCCAGGCTGGTCTCGAACCTGCAACAATCCTGCTACCTCAGCCTCCCGAATGCTGGGATTACAGGAGTGAGCCACCACGCCTGGCTCTAAACTGCATTTTGAATAATGTGTGTGCCTTAGGACCAGCTTCGGCGCAGTCCACCTGCCGTTGGGAAGGCCCAGGCTGCTTCAAGCTGCTGCTGTCTTGACAGACAAGTCTTAACCCAAAATACCTGTTTTGGGATGAGAGTACTGGGGACTGAACTCACAACCTTGCACTTGCCATGCAGGCACTTGTGCCACTGAGCTATATCCCCCGCCACTCCAAAAACCTATTTTTTATGGTACTGCAAATCAAACACAAAACCTCATGCATGCTAGACAAGTGTTGTACCACTTAACTACATTGTCAGCCCCCACAAATGATGATTCTGACCACAATTTAAAGGCCATCTCATTGTGGAATGGCCTCTCATCTCTCTGTGTGTCTCATATCCAAACATTTGTGATATACAGGGCCAGGCTCTGTCTTTCTTAAGACATCACCCAGCATGGTCTTGCTCTAGCCCTTGCCTAACCGCACATATACTATTGTATCTTGCTTACTTTTGAGTCTTTATTATCTTATGTTGGGTTTGTTTGTTTGTTTGTTTGTTTGGTAGCAGGGATCAAACTCACAACCTTGTGCTTGCCAGGCAGGTGCTTATTGCACTGAGCTAAATCCCCAATCCCTTATGGTGGGTTTTAAAAAAATTATTTTAAATTTTATGTTAGTGATAGTACCAGTTTGCTAGATATGCCACAAAAATTACTACAGAGAAGCTGGGTACTGCGCCACACACCTGTAGTCCAGCAGGTCAGGAGGCTGAGGCAAGAGGATCAAAAGTTTGGGCAACTTAGTGACAACATGTTTCAAAAAATAAAATAAAGGCCAGGCATAGTGGTACACATCTATAATTGCAGTACTTGGGAAGCTGAGGTCAGCCTGGGCTACATAGTGAGTTGAAACCCAGCTGAACTGCATAGCAAGATCCTATCTCAATAAAACATTTTTAAATTAGAAATAAAAACAGTGGGGAAGTAGTTCAGCAGTAGTGTCCTTGCTTAGCTTTGCAAAGGCCCAGGTTTGCTCCCTAACACTGCAAATCCTTATGTAAGTTACATGAAATTACATTATATACATATGCTTAAACAAACTGTCAATTGACAAACATATGCATATCTAACATTCCCACAAGAGGCCTGGGAACGGGGTCTGTCCGAGGTCAGAGAGTTGATGGCAAGCAGGGACCCAGCACTGGCACATGCTTTCTGACCACCTGTCAGCCACGTGGCCTTGCAGAGTGAAGACCCAAGGTGACCACAGTGAACTTCTCCTGAGAAGCTCAGAAGGGCAGGTGGGGGAGCCCCAAGCCTATGTACCAAGGCGGGAAGATGCTAGTCTCACACAGACTAAAGCAGGAGAGGAATGTGAGGCTCAGGCTGCTGGTGCATTCTTAAGATTGTTTGTGAACCAGCTGATGTGAGTCTGCCTCTGAGGTGCTGGTGAGGCTGCCACTCAACCTGCAAGACTGAGGCCCACACTGGGGCCCTATAGCAATGGCCATGAAGTGAACACTGTGCATCCCTCCCCAGGGAAATTTCCAGAACCAAGGCCAAAAGCCAGGGGCGGAGAAGAAAGATGCCTGCATCTCCGCAAGCAGGCCCCGCCTTAAACCCTAAAATGTGACTGCTCACATGATACTATTTTGACTCAGGAGTGTGGGTAGCTCTTGCAGCTGCCCCTACCCTAAGCTGCGCAGCTCAGAGCAGTCCAGGGGCCCAGTAGCCCCAGCCAGAGAAGGACCAGTCATTTGTCCTAGCCCTGTGCTAAGGGCTTCTCTTCTTATGAGAGGATGGAGACAGGGGAACATAGCCCCTTGCTTCCCCAGGTAAGCCAGGCAGGGTGGCCTCACCAGCTGGGAGATGTTCCCCAGCACCAAAGCCCCCCCCGGGGGGGGGTCCCTGAGATGGATTCTGACCCCACCTGGGGCTTCCCATTAGGTGGGTGTGGGTTAAGTGGGCAGGCCACTGAGACTGAGGACTGAACCCAGGGTCTCACGGAAGCCTGCTGCACTGAGCCACACTGCAACCCAATGCCTTACTGCTGGCCCCTGGGTCTCCTGTGGCTCTAGGGCTACAACTCTGGCTTAGGGTGTAAGAGAGGGTGAAGGCTATGGACGTCTGTGGCCTCTGACTGTCCCAATCTGACCAAGTGGGCTTGGCGGCCTGTCTGTTTACTCATAGTGACTTGTTTGGACCGGGAGCTGATAAGTAGCTCTCCGAGCCTCTGCTCCAAATTTGGAGCTAAGGAACCTCAATGCAGAGTAAGAGAGCCCTGGCAGAAGGGGCGGCATCTTCTCAGTGGACAGGGGCTACTTGCCTGAACTTTTGCCCCAGCTTTTGAACTCTTCCCCCACGTCAAGCAGAGTTGGATTCTTGTGGGGCTCCCCTCTTCCCCATGCCTGCCTTTCCCCAGATGGCCTTCTTGGTCTCCAGTCCCTTCCTGCAACCTCTCCTGTAGGGCCCAGCATTGTGTCTGCTCTCATGGGGCCTTGACTACTGGAGCGGGCTGAGCGGGTCCTAGAACATCAAGGCTGGTTTCGGAGGAGAGGCAGCCGTACCACCCAGCCTGCAGACTCATTTGGGTTAGGGTTAGGGTTAGGGTTGGGACACAGAGGAAGTCTCCTACCTGCACATTCCTGTACTGCAGGAAGCAAGACCCAGAGCGGGCCCTTCTATAGCTCAGGTATAGGGGAGAGGAGAGGAGCATTTATCAACCACTGCCTTCTCAGGTTTTGCCACAGACCTTGCAGGGTGTGGTTATCATCCTGTCCTAAATGAGGCAGGGGCCTAAATGTGGAGGGGCCTCCACAGCCACATCTGCAGGCAGCAGACTAACTCTGCGCAAGACCTCCTGACTGCTGCTGGGGAACTCCCTTGCTGATTATCCTGATTGCTACAGGGGTTGAGTGATTAGGATCTCTCTGGTGAGCGCTGTAATTCCCTTTCCCTCTGCAGAATGCTGTAGGCCGGGAGCCACCCCGCTCCATGGACAGTCCAGTTACACCAGGCCACCTAGGTCCAGCACCCCAGGGAAACAAGTTGGATCCCCAGAGCTGCTGCTGTCGTGCTCCTGTGGCCAAGCACCAGGCCTGGCGTGGAGGCCCAGCTGCCTCCCTCCCCATGGGGAGCAGCTGTGTCAAATGTCTGACCTTCTTCTCCAACTTCCTCTTCTCCCTGCTGGGTCTGCTGGCCTTGGCTGTAGGACTTTGGGGCCTGGTTGTCAAAGGCTCCGTGGGAAGTGGTTTGGGGGATCCCCTGCCCCCAGACCCTATGCTGGGGCTGGTGCTTGGTGGGCTGGTGGTCAGCATCGTGAGTCTGGCTGGCTGCCTGGGAGCCCTGTGTGAAAGCAGAAGCCTCCTGCGCTGCTTCTGTGGGGCCATTCTTGGCCTCTTAGTGCTTGAGGCACTGGCAGGGGCCCTGGTGGTGGCCCTCTGGGGTCCCCTACAGAATGGCCTTGAACACATCTTGCAAGTGGCCATCACCCACTACCAGGACGACCCAGACCTGCGCTTCCTCCTTGACCAAGTCCAGCTGGGACTGCAGTGTTGTGGCGCGGCGTCCTACCAGGACTGGCAGCAGAACCTGTGAGTCCTGGGGTGGGCAGGGGGAGAGGGGCAGCGGCCACACATTCACTCATGTGCGCATGCACATGTGTGCAGATGTTCACAGGTGCCTGGGCATTTGCCTGGACACGCATGCATGCTTATGCACACTGGTAGGTTTCATGTGAATACACACCCAGGTGTCCTCATGTGCACACAGAGAACAGTCCTGTATCAAGCATGCTGTCCTAGGGATACATTCACATACATACAGACATAGATGCACACGCAGATGTGCACACCAGGAGGTGCTGGAACACTTCTTCTCCTTGATCCTCAGGCTCAGGGCCTGGATCAGCCTTTTTGGCCAACTTTTGGGCCCAGGCTAAGCCCTCTTTTCAGCCAGGCCCACAAGGGCACAAGGGTGTTAATGGAGAAGCCAACAGCCTTAGAAACTGACTTTTTTTTTTTTTTTTTGGCCAGCCATGGTGGTGCATGCCTGTAATCCCAGCAATGGAGAGGCTGAGACAGGAGGATCACTATGAGTTCAAGGCTAGCCCATGTTACAGAGAGAGTTCAAGTCCAGGTTGAACTATGCAGTGAGATACTGTCTCAAAAACCAAACCTTTCCAGGTGTGGTGGTACAAGCCTATAATCACAGCACTTGGGAGGCTGAAGCAGGAGAATCACTGAGAGTTCTAGACCAGCCTCAGCTACAAAGTGAGCTCGAGACCAGCCTGAACTGCACAGTGAGACCCTGTCTCAAAAAGACAAAACAAAAACAAAAACAAAGAAAACACCTTTCTTTCTTTCTTTTTTTTTTTTTTTTTTTTTTTGCTAAAACATCTCAATGTCAAATCAAAATAACTTTTAGGTTAATTCAGGATGTTCTTCTCAAATATGATTCCAGTGGGAGTGTGTGTGTGTGTGTGTGATTAAATGTTATCTATCTATTTGGAGACATAATATATTCTGTCTTTCTTTTTGTGATGCAAGGGATGGAACCCAGGGCCTCGCACTCACGAGGCAGATGCCCTTTCACTGAGCTCTCCCCCGGCTCCTCAATACAACACATGTTTGGCAATTTACTCCCCATACATAGACACCTGGGCAGCTTCTGTCCTGCCTGTGACACCAAGGACAAAAAAGTCACTTCTCACTGGGCATGGCGGCATGCACCTCTAATCTCAGCATCCAAGAGACTGAAGCAGGAGGATCCTTGTGAGATTGAGGCCTACAGAGAGATTGGCCTACAGAGTGAGTTCCAATCAACCTGAACTACATAGTGAGATCATGTCTCATAAATAAATGAATAAATGAATAAGCAAGCTTCCCTCCTGAAGCTTTCAAGCCCAGCTAGAGATGGAGTCAGAGGAGACTCTAGAAGTGGCTGTTGGTTCCAAACGGTTGCTAAAACGAGCTGGGCCCCTACAGGTATGAGGCACCAAGTGGAGTGCACAGGCTGCTACAAGCCCTCTGCTGCCTCAGTGAGGTGCACTGTTCTGCTGCTTGAGACAGCAGCTGTGAGGACAGCTTGGGGACCAGCGTGCAGGTCTGCATCCCAGGGTCCAGACAGATGTGTGCAGGGCCCTGGAGGCCCATGGAAGGCCAAGGCTGTCTTTGAGGGCCCCCATAGTCAGGACTGTGATCAGTGCAACACCCCTTAGCCATCTGGGTCTCCTCCCATCCCCCTTGCTGTCATTGCTCAGTACTGCCTCTTCCCACCATGACCCCCAGCCAATTCGGAAGCACCTGGTAGGGCTCTGTCACCTTCTTCCACTGCAACTCTGCTCCAGCAAACCCACAGCAGTTGTGGAGAGAGGTCTTCTCACTGCCCTTCCCCAAATGCTCATCTCCCTTCAGCCGTCTCACCACATGTTCCCACCGTACCTGTCTGCAAAGGCAGACGCCTGCCACGCATAAGGGTGCGGGAAGCTTATGCGTGTCCATATGCGTTTATATTCTTGCATGTGTGTGTTCGGCTGTGTTCTTGTGCAAGTGTGTGCATGAATGTACTCATGCACGAGTGTGTGTGCAGGTCCATGTGTGGGTAGCCGTGAGAGTCTGGGTGAGTTAGTGGGCTTCCCCTGGGACTGAGCTTCATGTGCCCTGCAGGTACTTCAACTGCAGCTCTCCAGGGATCCAGGCCTGCAGCCTTCCTGCCTCTTGCTGCATCAACCCTCAAGAAGATGGAGCCTCAGTGAACACCCAGTGTGGCTTCAGGGTTCTACGCCTGGACCAGGCTGTGGCTGAGCAAGTTGTACACCTGGAGGGCTGCAGCCCCAGGCTGCAGCAGTGGCTGCTTGGGAACATTCAGGCCATGGGTAGCTGTGTCATCGCCATCGTGCTGGTACAGGGGGCTGAGCTCCTGCTGGCAGCCCAGCTGCTGGGAGCCCTCACTGCCCAAAAGGCAGTGGAGGACCAAGCCCTCCCTGAGTGTGGAGGACATATGCTGCCTTCCCCACTGGGCAGGACCAAAGAGGGAGAGACCTAGGTACAGGGGGCTCTCGGCTTCCCCTGGCTGGCCTAGCTTGGGGAGGGAGGATAGTCCAAGTTATTCACCCTGGGTCTCCTCCCTCTCCATCCGATACCCTTCCCCTTCCTGCCCTTGTTCCCATGCCCACAATCAACTTTGCATCACGACCTGATGTTGCTCTGGCTTTCTTGAGGACCCACACAGGTTTCCCCAATGCTCCTTGCAAAGGGTACCCATCTGACTGGTGTGAAGAGCTCAAGTTGGGGGTGCCTGCTTCTGACCCAGGACCTGACTTGCCTCTGGCCAGCTCCCAGCCCCTCACTTCCTCACTTGTAGGGGCCCCTTGCCTCTCAGAGGCCACCTCCCCTTTTCCAATCTGTGGTGGAGTTGAGGGCAAAGCCAAGCCTCTCCTTCCAGAAGGGCATTTTGGGAATAGGGCACAGTGGCCACTGAAGGGTGCCACTCCTGAGGTAAACCGCCAATCTCAAGGAGCCAAGTGAGGAATGCTTATACCCCGGAACCTCCACCAGCTCAAGACAGGGAAGCCCCCAACCACCGGGGCTCTCTGCCCCAGAGGTTAGCTCAGCTGACTTCATCTCCAGGGTCAGTGTGGCCCATCTATGATTGTCCTGTAAGCAGAATCACAGAGGTCCCTTCCAAGAATCACTGACTCGTCATTCCTGTGGGAAGGCATGGCCACTCTGTCGAGGTGCACTCAGCACCCCCGATGCATCACCTGGAGAGCTTGCACAGGTGTGTGCGGGTGATTGCTCCTGTGTAGTGTCAGGAATGGGATCCCCAGGTCACAGTAGGCATATGTTTGGCTGGGATGTAGACTCCTGACCGGACCTCTGTGCCTCAGTTTCCTTGCCTGGAAGGTAGAGATGAGCTTGTCCCCCATGGTATGTGGGCCTTGCCAATTCCCAGCTTCCCTGTGAGGACAGCACTGGCCACTCACACACACTGCTGACCTTGATCACTGGGAGAAGGTGGGGACGTGGCCCACTTCATGTTTCACATTGCCGAGGCTTTGTAACCTGGGTATGTGATCGTTGGGTTTGTGCCCTATCTACCTGGCCAGCCCATCTCGCCCCCACCACCCTGAACCTTCCTCCATGTGTTTGGACCAAAGCAACCCTCCCTTTCTGTTCTGCCCCCCCATAGACATGCTGCAGACAAGCAAGGACATGCTAGTTTATTTTGAAACAGGGAATAGCAAGGATAGGCTGTGTCAGAAAGGTTGGTGTGATAAGTGCAGGGACCTTGTCTTACCATACGCGATGAGGACTCCTGACCCACCATGGGCTACCCAGCCAACCAGCTAGAAGGGAAGTGCAAGGGCCCTCCTCGGTTGGGGGGACATTCCTGTGTGCATTCCAACTACGAAGAGGGGAGAGCCTTGGACTGGGCCACCTGCAGACCTGAGAGGGTGGGCCAGGGTCTTTGGAAGGTGAGCAGGGTGGCCCAGTAGAGGTGAGGGCTCCTGGTGACTGGTATCCAGGGCCTGAGATCACCCTGCCCTGGAGGCCAGGTATAAGTAGGGCTGGAAGCTCTGGACAGGGACCCTGGATGGGTCTCACAGCAGGCACCTGGAGGGTCCAGGCTCCTGAAAACTGTCAGGCTAGATGATGCCGTACTGGGCCAGCTCATGCAGCTCCAGGTGGTTGAAGGCCTCCCAAGGGCAGATGACCGTGATGTCTGCAGGAGGAACATGGTTGGGGAGGAGCCATGGCCCAGGGCCACCCCCTCCTTTGGTTCTGTTTTCCATATCCCAAGAGGAAACCACTCACTAATTGGCCCAACAAGAGCAAGGGTGAGCCTGGGTGAGCCAAGGGTGAGCCTGGGTGCAGGCTCACCCAGGATATATGGGGCAGGGGGGGTGTCAACCAGGCCCCACCCAGCAAAGGGGGCGAAGCAGGCCTGAGAGAAGAAGCCCTTGTGAACAAGGCAGCAAGGGTTCCTCCTGGTCCTCGTGCTGGTGAACCTACTTCAGGGCCCTCACTCGGTGGGGAATGAAGATGCAATGTTGGGGGACAAGTGGGCAGGACCCAGAGTAGTAATCAGGGGAGACTGGGGGTGCAGGAGTGGCTCCTTGGGATTCTTACCTGTTCCCAAGCCTTCCATGCCAGGGATGTCATCCCCAAACCTGCAGAGACAGAGTAGTGGTCAGGATGGTGGCCCGAGGTCAGGACCCAGCTTTCCCGCTACTGAGCTGGCTAGAGGGCTTCCTCCCAAGGACACGGGCTGAGGTGGTTGCCTAGAGAGTCGCACTAGGACCCAAGAGTGGTGGGCAGGTGTGTATGAGAGAGCAGAGTGGGGGTTGTGGTGGGCTCGGGGCGGTGAGAGTGTCCTGTTGTGTGTAGCTGTGGTATGGTGTCCCTTGAAGGCTTGTGAGCTGGAGGCCCAATCCCCACGTATCAGTACTGAAAGGGGGTAGACCCTTAAGGGGGGGCCTAGTGAAGGACAATTAGGTCACAAGGGCACATACATGGATTAATGGGGTTCTCATAGGATCCAGTTACAACCCCGTAGAATGAGCCAAGCCTGGGCACTCCCCACTCTCAGCTTCCCATCTTGCCATGTGATCTGTCTGTCTCTTTTGCTGGTGCTCCTGCCCTGATGCCCTCTGCCATGCTTCGAGGCAGCCACAGGTCCCTCAGCCAAGGTGGAACCGTGGGGCTTGCCCTACCTGGGACTCATAGCCTTCCAAACTGTGAGCTAAATAAGCTTCTTTTTAGCGTGCAGTATTCAGTCTCTAGCAATAGAAAGGGAGCAAGGCAGGGCCTCTGGGTGCACACATGTGTGCACAGATGGGTGTGGGGGCTGCACACACATCACTGATGTGAGCAAGTGGCTGAATCTCAAGGTGGCAGTGGGTTTCTTTCCAGCACTCCTTGGCAGTGGCATCTGGAGTGAGTGACAGCCCTCCCTGTTGGAGGCCTCAGGAGCTGCCTGGCCTTGGCCTGAAAAGGGGCCAAGCCTCACCCCTGCCTTCACCTCATCTTCCTGTGCAGTTTGGGGACACCACCCTACCCTGTGAGAGGCTCCCATTCTCATTCCCTGCTTACCCTTGGACGCCTTTCTTGGGGGGCTTGCTCTTGAACTGCCTGGTTTGCCGCTGTTTAAACTTGGGTGGTCCCTTCCTGGGAGTGACAGGTCCTCCTATCACCCTGGTGGCTGACCGGATCTCAGCCTTGGGCAGCTCCAGGTTCATGGTGAGGATGGCAGAGATACAGCAGTGGCCCTTGACTGTTGGGTGCCCTCAGGTGGGGCAGGACTCCTCATGTGGGCTGAGGGCCAATAAAGCAGGGTCCTGGTCAGGAGGGTCAGGTCAGCCCTCCTGCTCTGAACCCCTGCCCTGGAGCAGAGGGTCAGCCCCACCACCCTCCAGTGGTGTCTCTGCCAAGGAGCCTCCTTCTGGCCCCACAAGTTCCCTCTTGTGCTCATTGCCCTGCTTGGCCCACCCGCCACCTGCCCCCTCCACTGCTGCAGTCACACACAGCTCTGGGTGCCCCTGCACCCTGCACCACACCAGACCCGTTTCCCTCCCTGGTCACAATGGCCCAAACCAGGACCTCTCCCATCTGTCCTGTAAGTACTTGGTCGCTGAACCCCTTCTTGTAGCCTTGGGGGTCCAGCTGTCACTGTTGTAAGCCTCAGGGGGCCTCTGCTGGGGCCAGGATGAGACCCCACAGAGCCCTTTCCTGGCCCAGCAGATCAACCTCACCAGCCTCAGGCCACACAGCCTCGGGCCTTTCCTTCTTGACAGTCAGCCTTGGGCTTCTCACCCTCCCCTGTCCCCTTTCTGCCCTCACATCATAGTCACTCGGTCCCCAGGTCCTTATTTACTTATTTATTCATATTACAAATTAGCCCAAAGTGCTAGTTTATTAGTATGCTTGTATGACTGCCTTTGCTCCTGTTTATGCGCTTCTTGTTCTGTTTATCGCCTGTCTTTTGGGGTAGGACAAAGTGATGACCACGCATAATGGCCCACAAAAGGAGAGGGCAGGAGCAGCTTAGGGGAGGGGTCCCTATCTCAGGACCAGCTACTGCTGAGCTGTGTAACCCTCACCCTCTTGGCCTCACTTCACAGAGTCAAGCTGAGGTGCAGGCAGTTTGGGGGAGGCTGGTGCTCTCCTGGGCTCCTGGTGTCCTTGCTCTGTCACTGTGCAAGGACTTGCTTTGAGTCAGTGTCACCTTCTGGCTCTGGGGAGGCTGCTCTGCATAAGTCACTGTCCTTGCAGGTGCCAACTGGGGTGACCTCCCCCTTCTCCAAAGCTTCTGGGTGCCCTAAGCCCTGATGACCTTGGCTTCTGGGTGCCCTAAGCCCTGATGACCTTGGCCAAGGGCAGCTCCATTTCTTCTAAGCTTCTTAGAGCACAGAGAGAGAGAGAGAGAGAGAGAGAGAGAGAGACTCCTAATCCCCCAGGGGCTACAGAATCCCCCAGGGGCTACAGAACGCTCTGCACAGGCTGCCAGAATATTCCGAGGCTACACACGTGACATGGGCCAAGGCACTGTCCTTGGTCTTAGAGGACCCTGGGAACACCTTTTGGGGTTTCCTCTCCTAAATGATTCCAGCCTCGGGCCACCACCAGCTGTTTGCCAGTGCTGCAACTGGCTAGTGCTGACAGGTGCCCCCTTCTATCCCATCTTCTGTCCCCAAGGTGCAACCTCTGCCTTTGGGGTTGGCGCCAGGCTGGGAGGAACCCAGGCTCAGGAGCCCAGTGGTCCTGGCTGCTCAGCCCCAAGGCTCCCAGCCCCTTGCTTCCGGACAGCATAGGCTGAAGCAGACCTCCTCCCCAGGTCATGATGGGCCTGGGGGTCCCAGACCATCACATCACTGGCCTCAGGAACACTAGTACACCATCTGATACTGGGGAGTGGAGGAGATGGTTGACAGTGTCCCCTCTGAATGATAGTTAGGGGAGGTGGACTCCTGAAGAGCCCAGAGCTTAACTGAGGTGGTGAAGGCCTGTGGGCTCCCCCTCCCTTGGTGGATGGACAAATGCCTGGTTTCCAGGAAAGGCAGCGGGGTGGGTCACTACTCACCAGATGATAGATGGGTCTCGGGGGCCACAGGTGCCAGTGGCTGGATGTGGCTCAGCAGGGCACTGGCACTTGCATTTATCTTGCTGCCAGTGAGCGGATTAAGATGCCTCTCTGATACCACGCTAATGGGATTGTTAGGCTCCCAAGGATTCTGGGGACAGGCAGGGGGCTGAAGTTCGGTCAGAAGCCCAAAGGAAGGGCACTAGGCAGGTAGCTGAAACAGGGAGGCAGGTGTGATGCTGAACAGCCCATGGGTGGGTTTCTTCCTCCAAAAGCCACTCGGCCATCTTACGGATGGTTCTGACCAGTGGCTTCCCTGTCCCCCCCACTTTGGGTCCTGATCGCTGAAGAACTCACCTTTGTGGCCCTTCACGGGGTCCATTCCCCTCTCCATTCCTCAGTCTCAGATTCAGCCCTGCCTTTTGCTCTGACTCAGAGCCTTTGCACCTGCTTCTCTGTGTGGCACTGCTGCAGAACTCGTGCCAAACCAAAAGGAAGATGCTCCACACCAAGGAGTTGGACAGCAATTGTTTCTGACACTAGTGGGCTGGTGGGAATCAGCTCCAAATCACCAGCCCTAGGGCTGGGGACTTAGCTCAGCGACATAAGCACCTGCCTGGCAAGTGCAAGGTTGTGAGTTTGATCCCTAGTCTCCCTCTCCGCCCCCCCAAATTACACCACCAGCCCTAAGTCAGCCTTTTGGCTTGATTTTTATAGTTTTGCAAGCAGGAAGTACAAAAGCTTGAAAGCCTGGTTAACTTTCATTGGATTGGGTTAGTCATTGTCTGTTACTGGGTAGAAAGTCCTTGAAATATGTCAGAAAAACAATATATATTTTAAGTGAGAAAACATTGCAGCTGGACATGGTCAGGCTGACCTGGATCAGGGTATCTATGAAAAGCAGTTGGGTGTAGCCAGTCAGGGTTGACTGGGGTTAGCAGTCTGGCTACATGGTGGACAGGGTGAGTATATCTTGTCTCAGTATGGTATCAGCCTGCTAGTTAGTTTTAAAATCCAAAATTCCTGCCACAATGCAGTTCTTGTGCCCTCCTCTTTCCTCTACTTCCTCTTCCTGGGTCTCCAGAGCTCTGCCAGGGTTACTTCTTAGGGCAGCACCTCAGGCTAGACCACGATGCATGTTTGAGCTAGGACCCTTCTCCCTCACGCTCATGGTGTTTGTATGTGTGGATTCCTGGGTTAACCTTTGTACCCTGACATGAAGGAGGATGAGCTGGATGAATTTCTACCAGTTCCCCAGTAAAGCCTGGGGTCTTCACAGGTGCTCGTAGGCAGATGCAGGCTGAATGGATGATGATGAGAATCCAGCAGTGTGATAGAGACAGTGAGCTCAGTGACTCTACACGAGGTGTCTCGTCCTGTAGCAAGGAGCAAGGCCAGTGGCTTTGGCTGGGGGACACCTCACAACTTACTGCCTGTCCCAACTGTTGAACTCCACAATAAGGCTGGTTGCACAGGGCCTAGTGAATATATGTAAATGTACATATGTACACGCAGAAAACATAGATCTCAGCCTTTGTCTATATTTCTTATTTTTTTATTTTGAGACAGGGTCTTGCTAAGATGCTAAACTGCACAGGCTGGGCTTGAACTTGTAACCCTCCTGCCTCACTGTCTATGTTTCTTTTTTTCTTCATTTAGGGATTGAACCTAGGGCTTCATACATCCCAAGCAGGCCCTCTACCATGAGCTATGTCCTCAGTCCTTTCTAAATTTTTTAAAAAAATTTTTGGTACCAGGGATTGATCTGACAACCTTGCACTCACCAGGCAGGCGCTTATGCCACTGAGCTAAATCCCCTGCCCCCTTTTTAAATTTTATTTTTATTTGTTTTTTCTTAAGACAGGGTCTCACTCTGAAGTTCAGGCTGGTCTTGAATTCACTATGTAGTCCAGTCTGGTCTCAAAGTCATGGCAATCATCCTTCCTCAGCCTCCCAACTGCTGGAATTACAGGTCTGTAGTGTACCAGGCTTGCTTTTTTTTTTTTTAAGACAGTCTAAATTGCCCAGGTATTCTTGAATTTGTGATCCTCCTTCCTCAGCTTCCTGAGGAACTAGAATTACAGGCATCCACTAACCAGTCTGAGTCTATTCCTTTATTTCTTTGATAAATCCCTCTACGTTGCCCCCAAATTCAAGAATTCAGGAAGCCTTGAAAAACACCAAGCCCTACTGTGCTGCCCTATCTCTGTTGCTTAATCCCAACCCTATAGAGATTATCTAACAATCACAATCTGTAATTATTTGAGAAGGGGTTGGGGTGGCAAAATTTCCATGAAATGGGGGTGGAGTGGGCACTGAGGACCCTAAGATAATGTTTTGCCATGGGTCATGGTGACCAAGACTGCAGCTCAGAACCAGGCTGGTTCCTGGCAACTGGTTCTGGGGTGGATGTTCCTGGACTCCTGGTCCTCCCATGGCCAACTGCTTTGCAAGTCTTGGTCAGGTAGGTTGGAAGAACAGTTCTGAACAGAATCCAGACACCTGTGGGTGACCACAGTTATCTAGCTGTTGTGAAGCTGGTCTCTCTAGGATCACTGCAGGGACTGAGGGCAACTGGATGGATGGGGTCCTTCCCAGAGTGCTTGCAGAGAGTTTTCCTCCAGGTGACCAGGTGGCCCTCTCTAAGGTACATGCAAAGTGTAGACAGAGTGGACCTTCAGTGGGACATGCAGGGTGTTGGGAGTTGGAGGAGTGTTACTTAGGCAGATGGAGTCTTATTTCATCCTCACAGGCTGGTGAAGGCTGCAGCTGCTTGCCAGATGTATAGTGCCAATTGGCACCCATAAGGCATACAGGCCTTATGGACAATACAAACACCTCCTGTTTGACCACCATGAACAATGTATTTATTTTCAGAAAAAGTCAATAAACAATTGCACCCAATGGTTGTGAACAAAGGTGGCTGCTGCTGCTTCCTGAGCAGGAGCTGCCAGGTTGGTGTCTCTGTCCAGATTGACAGTGTCTCAGCCAGGCTGCTTCAGCCACTGCCACGTGTTCGGAGCTGGATCTCCATCCTGAGGAAGGCCTTGAGGTTCTCATCAGCCACGTGCTCCTCCAGCGCAGCCAGGGCCCGCTCCCCACCATCCTGGTAGTGCTGCAGCAGTGCCTCTGCATACTCCACCCACACACAGTTGGGGCAGCCACTCATGCAGCAATTTGTGGGGGGCTGGAGCTCAGGTGGCAGAGAGTAAAACGATTCTGAGGGGCCCCCACTGGGTGGGGAGATCTTGGGCTGCCTGGTGCTGTCTGCACCTGCTTGAGAGCCCCTCTCCACGTGGTCCATGCCTGGCTCTCTTCTATCACTAGCCTCCACTCCGCCAAGGTGCCTGTGAGGGACACTGCCTCCTCCAGGCAGGCTGGGGCAGCAGTTCCAGCTGGAGAGCCAACGGGCCCCCTGAGGATGCAGATAAACATGATCTTTAGGGAAGATGGAAAGGCCTATCCTATCTCTGATTCTGGGGATCTTTCAGTCTTCCCGTTGCTGAAGGACAGGTGACTCCATGTCCTTGGCTTCCCCACTCCCACAGGTCCTTAGACTCTCAATGTACCTCTCTAGACTCAGTTTCCCCATCTGTAAAATGAGGAAGACATGGCATGACTCATGAGAAGTGCTAAGTTCAGGGCCACGCATGGAATGCATTCAGCAGATGAGGGCACGGGAGAGGAGCAATAGTGGGCTCCCGGCCTTAGGACTGCCTCTTCCGACATACCCAGTGCAGGTAAGCCTCTCTCTCCTCTGACTGACCATTCTGACGAACCGCATCACTTTACCCTACTTTGCTGTCATATAAGAAGCCCCAAGGCTTTCGGGTCTCGGATTTTAACCCCAGCAACCTCAGGTCTCCCCTGGCTCCAAATTCGTCCCAGCCACCCGACCACCTGCTTGTTGCAGTCCACTCATTTACAAACTCCACAGTCCGGCCTCAGGGTCTACAGGGCTTGCGAACAGGAGGTGCTGAGTCAGTGCCCTGAACATAAGTGGCTCAGCGACTTGCTGGACTTCCCAGACCTGCGGTGGATACCGACCCCGCGTCCTCAACACCCGCCACCCTCAGCACGCCAGTACTTGCCGAGCCGCGCAACGCAGCGCCCACTGCCCTGCCTGCCCAGGTAACACTTTGTAGTAGCATAGCAGTCGCAATCTGTGAGTGGCGGCGGGCCGGTCCAATCCCAGCCTGAAGAGAAGCCGCACTGATCCAATGAGCGTGGGGGTGGGCGCAGGAAGCGGAAGTAGTGTTTGTGCATGGGGCCGCTCAGGAGGGCGGAAGTGCCTTCGCTATCAAAGCGACAGGTGTGGTGATGGCCGGTGCTAGATGGCAAGCGGTGGCCCCACCAGGGTCGGTGAGACCAGGGAACTCGGGACAGCCGCAGGTGCGGCGGCGGTGGCAGCGGCAGCGGCAGCAGCAGCAGCAGCAGCAGCAGCAGCCGCGAGGGCAGCAAAAATGCTCTACCCCGAGGCTGGGGCAGCACAGGTGGGTAGCGACCCCGGAGGAGCGGATTTGTCGGCGAGCTTTCCGGCGCACTATCGGAGTAGGCCCACGGCCTCCTCGATGGTGCCTTGGCTCACTCTCTGCGAAGATATGTTGAATGTGTGGAGGCGTGAACGAATCTAGTTTTGCCTGCGCTTCGTCCCCAATATGAGGCCTGCTGTCCCAGGGTCCGCGGATTTTCGGAGCGCCTTTTGCCCCTGCATGCCTGGAGAAAGCGGTTCAAGGGACGGGGTGAGAGGAGCGGGCCATCTTATCCCTGCCCGATCGGTGGCCCCACAGCTCTTCTTTCCAGGCTCGGCCTCTTTTTCTGATTCTGCTTGTTTTCCTTAGAACTAGTCTCACCCCTTCGCCCCTCGGGTTTTCTTTCCTAGCAAAGAAAAGAAGAAAGTGAATTGCAAGCCTAAGAATCAGGATGAACAGGAAATCCCTTTCCGGCTCCGAGAGATCATAAAAAGCCGTGAGGAGATGAAAAAACCCCTCAGTTCCAAGAAGAGAAAGAAGGAGGGTATGTGTGGACCTCTGCTTGGTGGTAGCAGCTTTGTACGTCTGAATCCTCCCAGTTGCTTAAACCCTGAACTCCATAGCGTTTCAGGCAGGGGAAGCATGCCAAGACCCAGTGCTGAAGGGACAGAGCAAGGGAAGCAGGACCGAGGGAAGACCAGTGTCACCAAAAACAAACGGAGTGGTAGCAGATTGGTTCCAGAGGAGACTAAATAAAGGAGAAGCCCCTGCAGGGTGTGGGAACAGCTTAGGGGAACCTCAGGAGCAGGGGGTAGAAGTATTGATTTTTTTAAATCTATAAAGTAATGGAGCTGAAGGTGCTGAATTGAATCCTTAGCACTGGATAAAAAATTTGTGTGTGTGTGTGTACTCATATATGTGGTAAAGTCAAATGGTTCTGAGGGGTATGAAGTAAAATGTGAGCCTCCCTGTCTATAAACCCTGGCCCTTCCTCCTGAAAGAAATCATTGTTTACTTTCTGTATAACTTTTCTTGGAGATATATTATTCACATTTTCACACCTTTGTAATTCATATTTTCACCCTATATATTGTTCTATGGCCTGTGTTCATTTATAGGGTCTTTTCCACATTCATATCCATAGCTCTCTTGGGCTGGCTTCAGGCTGGGTAATGCAATTTGTGGATGAGAAGAGGGAGTTCATTCATCCAGACTCTTTTGGGTGAACATTTACATTTCTCTCTTTTTTTTTTTTTTTTTTTTTCAGTTGTGCTGTGTTTGTGCTGTCTTTGACACTTACCAGCAGGCTGCAAGGTCACTTCTGTAGGGATGACCTGAACTGGGCATCTTATCCTCGTTGGCTGCTGTGTCTAGCATGGCTCTTGAAACTTTGGAGGGAGGATAGCAGGAATTCAAAGGCAGGAATCAGCATACAAAAGCTGAGGTCGATGGGGCTGGGATTTAGCTCAGTGGCTTAAGTGCCAGTCGTGAGATCAATCCCCAGTACCAAAAAAAAAACAACAACAAAAAAAGCTGAGGTCAGGTGGAGCCCTCTCGCCTGATGGGAGAAAGCGAACTGCCTAGCACGTCAATGTGTTTATTTATGCCATTAGCATATAAATAAATTCTTGGAGTGTTTAAGGGAAGCGTAAATCTGGACAGGAAGACTATCTAATCTGTTAGCAGGAAAGTCAACATGTCTTGGTGGCTTCATGGGAAACAAGAGAGAAAACTGTTATCTCAAGTGAAGGTTAAGTCACTTTGGCAACAGCTTCTTGAGCTATGAACACTTCTCATGGGGCCTTGTGAAAGTCAGAGGCAGTGGTCTTGTCGAAGATACCCAGGGTACAGACAGCTTTGCTCCCAACATTTGGTTGCTTCCACTTGAGCCTGGTCTTTTCTTTCTGTTGTCTTGGGAGGGGAAGTTAGCTTGGCTGGCATCATCGACCCCCTCCTAACTTTGATGCCACACCTTTTCTGGGGTCCTCCTTTGTTCTTAGCCCAGGTGGCCTTCAGGAACACTCTGGAGAAGGAAGCAAAGGGAGTAGAGCCAGATATCATGGTTCCCAAGTTCAGGCAGAGGAAGGGGGAGTCCGATGGGGCTTACCTCCAGCGCATGGAGCAAGAGACCCAGCATGTGCTGTTCCTCAGCAAGAACCAGACCACCCGGCAGCCAGAGGTGCAGGCAGCTCCCAAGAAGGAGAAATCTGAGCGGAAAAAAGCGTGAGTCAGGCCTGAGAGGGGTCAGGATCCCAGGGAGGCAGGGCTGTGGGTTCTGCAGCAACAGCATTTTGTTGCCACATCAGCTCCTATTAAGAGCTGTGTATTTCCATTTAAGAAAACCAAGGGAAGATGTTAAAGTCCTGGAAAGGGTGGAGCTCAGTGGGGTGGGGATGACAGGCTTGGGTCATACAAACACCTTGCTTTGCTTTTGATTTTCTCTGGAAGAGCATGAGGTCTTCGGGACAGTTGTCCACCTTGGGCTGGGTACTAGCCATTGGGCTGTCCCTGAGGGAATCAGTATTGTACAAGGATCCAGGTGAAGCCGACGTACAGCCCTGGCCCAGACCTGGATGGAGGTTGTTTCCAATATTCTCCTTCCCGGTCTGAAACAGATTCCAAAGCCTTTGGCTTGGTCATCTGTGTAAGTTCTATGACTGCTCAGCCTGCCAATCTCATCTGTAAAGTATATCAAGATAATGTCACTGCCATGAGGTTTAGTTTTGCTCCTTATACAGGATGGTGTCCAGCCAGGAGCATGCCTACCCTCTCCCTCCTGCCTTGATTTCCTTCTGGCCTATGGGAGGGCAGGGAGGCTTCACCACAGTTTTCCAGATTAACCAACCCAAGGTTTTACCAGAGTTAAAGTAACTGGGCGTGATGGTG
Organism: Hydrochoerus hydrochaeris; assembly: GCA_004027455.1. Lineage (NCBI taxonomy): Eukaryota > Metazoa > Chordata > Mammalia > Rodentia > Hydrochaeridae > Hydrochoerus > Hydrochoerus hydrochaeris. Next base: position 72,232 of record PVLA01002291.1, read on the forward strand.
CACACCTGTAATCCCAGCACTCTGGAGACTGAGGCAGGAGCAGGAGAATTGCCAGGAGTTCAAGGCCAGCCTCAACTACCTAGTGAGGCCCTGCCTCAAAAACAAACAGAAAAACAAAGTTAAGATACAAATTGCTACAAGCTGCAAATATTTTTTTGGAGACAAGATCTCACTATGTAGTCAGGTGGCCTTGCAAACTTGAGATGATCCTCCCGTCTCAGCCTCCCAAGTGCTGGAATTACAGGTGTGAGCCACTATGCCTAGCTAGGATGGATCCTTTTGATATACTGTAAGATCTGCAGAGTAAGTATGTTGTAGAGTCTCCCTATTTCTGAGTTCTCAAAGTATTTCTAGTCACATTAGGCAAGAAAATTACATCCTAGAATACTTAGTTCATATAGCTCCTAAAGCCACAATGGTCTCCAGACTTATCTTAAGACCTTAGAATTCACAGTCCCCATAAAGTGCTACACCACATCTCTGGGACTTTGGTAGGTTGTTTGGTTAAAGTGGCACAGCCGGCACTTGGGACAGAGTGGTTCTCCATAGTTGTCCTGTGCATGGTAAGATATTTGGCAGCATCCTTATCCTGTCCAGTGTTACAGCCCAGAATGTCCACAGGCGTTATCAGCTGTTCCCTATGGCTGACAGCCACTAACTGGGAACTCTTGGGGGTCTGGTGGATGCAGAGCTCACTCTGATGGAGGAAGGTGAAGGGCATGGGGAGTGACAGTGGCTGCCAAGGCTCAGGTTTCATTTCTGCCCCTGGTTACTTCTCAAGGGTGGAGTGGCCTCCTAGTTGGGGTAGCGGTTAGGAATTTGGAAAGCATCGTGCTATCTTCCTAGGTTCCAGAAACGGCGACTGGATAAAGCCCGGCAGAAAAAGGCGGAGAGAGCAGTGGAAAGGCTGGAGCAGGAGCTGCTGAAAGGTAGCCCTTCCTAAAGTGGCTCTGTCCCTTCAGACCTGAGCCTCCTCTTCCCACAAGCCTCTTATTTCTCCCAAGTCCACAGCTAGCAGGCTAGCAGATGAGTCCATGTTCTGTGTCCTGGCCTTGGGGGCAGGAAACATGAGGGAGGATTCAAGGGTAGCAGAGGCTGTGGACACTAGGGCCAAGGTGATATGTAGGCATTAGGCCTTTTCCTCTCTTCCTGCAGACACTGTGAAGTTTGGAGAGGTTGTCTTACAGCCACCAGAGCTGACTGCCCAGCCCAGGAGAAGCACAAGCAGAAGCCAGGTATGCAGAGGCTAGGTGTACAGGAGGTGGCAGAGTTACCAGCCTTTTTTCCAGAGCTTCCAAGGAACAAGAGCCAAGACCTGTACTTGTGTTTGCTGTAGGGTGCACCCCAGCACCTCACTGGACTGAGAGCTGTTTGGCAGCTGCAGCCCTTACCATCGCCCCCTGGCCCACCTGTGTCTTACCCTCCTGTGTCTCTTCCTCAGCCTGGCAAGACGTCACTGATGCTGAAGATGCTTTTGAGCCCTGGCAGTGTGTCCCAGAAGTCTCAAGGCACCTCACTGGCCAGGCAGCAGATTGTGAAGGCAGAGAGGGAACAGGCTGTACAGGCTTACCGGGCCCTGAAGAAGCTGCGACAGCAGCAGCAGGTGTCACCACCACAGCTGCTGGGCCACACTTCCCAGAGGAAGGCTGAGATGCATCTGTGAGGGAGAGATGCAGGAGCCTGGTACCCCTGGAAACTGGTTGGGGCTTGCCACACCTAAACCAAGGAGAGATGGCAGGTCCTCTTCCTGACAGTGGCACACACACCAGCTCTCAGTGTGGAGAGCCTCTGGATCTTTTCTCTGAATTGTTCACCCTAAAGATTGCCCTTTCCCAGCAACCTCAGCGGGTCTGTATCTTGTACAGAGCTTCTCCCCTATAGATTGGGGCCAGTGTCTTATTTCTGAGCTAGCTTCATTTTGCAGCAGAAAAGTCCAGGCTCAGGGAACCCAGGGCCACCCTAGAAGTACCCAGGCCTAAAATCCTGACTCTGAAATCTCAGTTCATTACTGAGACTGCTGCTGTTGGCCAGGCTTAGCTTAAGTAGGGGCCAGGCAGGGTGGGTCAGCAGGCCAGTGGGAGAAAGCAGGCAGAAGCCAAGGTATGGTTGGTTCCTAGACCACCTTTGAGGCCTTCACTGGGAGCCAGGGCTCCTGCCCACCTGCTAGTAGACTCGCAGAGGCAGGAGAGTGCTAGCCCAGGTTTGTTTGGGATAGAGATACACTCCGAGGGGAGAAGCAGGTCTGTAACCCACCTAACAGGTCTCCGGGGAAATAGGACGGCAGAGAAGCCAGGGATGCAGCCTCCCTGGGCTCCGGTAGGCAGCACGGCTGAGGGCAGGGCCTTACTGAGTTCGACCACCAGTGCCAAAGGAAGTAGCGCCCAGCCCTCAGCCCAGGTGAACGCAATCAGAAATGTGAAGCCCTCCCAGGATCCTGCCACCACGCAGATGCTCCCAGATATCTCATCAAAGGCCGAGTCTGCCGGGAGTTTTGTGTGACCTTTTAATCCCCTTTCCCGAGTTTGCATTTTCCAGAATAAAGGTTATTAAGATTTTTGCTGTTTTTGAAAACAGGGCTGTTAGTCTGTGAAGTGATTTTTGCTATCTTGTGACACTTGGTGGCTTGCTCACCTGGGTGCCTGGGGTGTGCACAGCTATACCTGGCAGCGCTCAGGGCCTCTCAGGCAGACTAGAGAAGTGCAAATTCAGATGACATCTGCCACTTGGGAAGTTTGAATTAGCACACTCAGGCCAGAGCACAGCCACTATCAGGGTGCTAGTGTGTAAATCCCCCCAGGGGCCATGTGACTTTTCATCTGAGGCTTGTGGTAGACTGCTATTGGGGACCACAAACTCACAATGGCTGATTTAACGTACTTCCTCAGGGATAATGGAGGCTTGGGATTACTGGTATCACCCTTTGGAGACTTCCCGTGAACTCTTTAGCCACCCTCTCCCACTCAATAAGACCACTGAGTTTATACAGCACTCCAGGTAAGATCCTTCTTAGCATGGGATGTCTGTCCTCTGGCGTCACCCTGGGGTTATACCTTGCTCGCTGAGTCATCACCTCTGAATCTTCTGCAGACCTTGAGTCTGCCGCTAGCCCCTCCTATCCTGGTGTACACGCGATAAGATAGTGGCTGGCTCAGTGTCCTGGTCTCTGCCCATTCTGAGGCACTGACCTCCCAGCCCTGCTTCATGCATTACTTAATTTGTCTCTTACCCTTTCACCATGCCCCGTATCCAGGCAGTTGGGGATCTTGGCCTGGCTCCTGATAGGCTATCTCTGTGACTTGGATTAAGGGACTCTTCTTCCTCTGGGCCTTCCTGTTGTGTGGATCTTGGCAGGGTCCTGTTCTGATCCTCGGAAGTGCACCTGACCCTGCTCTTCCTATGCCTGGTATGGCAGGGCCATGCAGCACCTGGTGCTCCTTGCTCAGGGCCTTTTTTTTTTTTGAGACGGTCTCATATAATGCAGCCTGGCTTTGAACTCATAGCAGTTCTTCTTGCTTCAGTGTCCTGAGAGCTGGGGTTACAGGTCTGTGCCACTGTAACTAATTTTTTAAAAAATTAGTATATTTTATTAATATAAATCATTCATTTTGGGAAATTGATACGTGTTTAACATGTCTTAATTATTTTCAAGTAGTATTCCCCAGTCTTCCCACAGAATCAGAGTTCCTTGCCCTCATGGGACCCAACTGTCTGCAGGTTCAAGCCCAGGCCAGGGCCTTAAATGTTTGCAGACATGATAAAGGTGTTTAGTTTGTTGCACAAAACACTGAAAGAATCTAGCATGGTCTTAGGTTCCCTTAAAATGGGCCTTGCACCAAGCCCCTTGTGTGTGTTCTTTCTCTGGGGCACTCGTGGGGATTTCCCTGTTGCTGTTGCGGTGCTTTGAGTGCAGGTTCAGCAGATAAAACAGTATGAGACTTTGCCCCATCTGGCTTCAGCCCTCCTGTGGTGATGTCTGGCAGGGTGTGAATGCAGCCTGTGATACCTCTTCCAGGGGAGCATGTGGGGCCTGCTTCCCAGCCTCCTCCCTGCTGCCCCTGCTCTTCCCTTCCTGGGGGTCTCCCCCCTCCAACTGATGAAAATGCTAAGGGTGGGCCTTTGGGGACCTGGGAGGCCTATAGGAGGCTGAGACAGATCCAAGAGGTGCAGATAGCTAGAGCAACGGTAGGAGGAGGAAGGTAAGCAGGGCTGAGGCTGGGACCTGGAAGGGCTCAAGCAGTGCAGCCCAGCAGCACCAGCAGCTGTAGAGAACTGGCTGGAGACTGCAGATACTGCTTGTCCTAGTCCCCAACGTTAGGCGTCCTGGGGGCAGGGCTCACCATCTGGAGGTTTGTGTACACGTCCCAGTCAGGCCCACTGAGCTAGAGAAGAGTGACCTGAATGTAATGAGCTCCTCTGAGGGTCTGGGTCTAAGTGGAAGCCCTGCATTCAGTTCAACTCTGAACAAAATATTTGTGAGGCATTTTTGCAGGAGATAGGGGATGGGCACCTTCATCAGTTTCTTAGGTGTACCAGGACCCCAAGATGATTAAGAGCAGCACCCTTGCTAGGCACAGTGCTACATTTCTGTAGCCCCAGGGGGCCGAGGGAGAAGGGTAAGTTTCAGAACAGTCCAGGGAGCTTTGTGAGGCCTTATCTCAAAGCAGACGTGGTGGAGTGGGGATGCAGCCCTGCTCCTTGGGTTCAGTCCCCAGTACCAACAACAGTTTATAGTCTCAAAAGTCACCTCTGCAGGCTCCCTTCCCAGCTGGCAGTGGCTCCCACTGTGGCTCAGCAAGAGTCCAGAGAAACGCAAGGAGCTGCTGTGGTCCTGGTGCTGTGACCCTAAATCCAGTTGCCAAAAGCGCAGGCTGCCTCTCCGGCTCCAGAAGGTCAAGAACTGCATGGGGGGAAGCCCAGATGCAAGAGCGCTAAACCTGACTGGGATCCTTACTCAGCTGAAGAATGGGATTAATTTCACACTGAAGAGATTTTTCTAAAACACTTCGCAATTTTAACAGGTTTTGCGTAAATTTTCTGAAATCAGACCCAGAGAGCCAGCATTTTAGATCCCATGTCAATCACTTTTCATTCCAATGATATCAGAAAGAGGTTCGTGTAGCTCACTGTGTTGGAAGTTTAAGAGCATGACGCTGGCACCAGCTCAGCTGTGCTGAGGCCCTTTTGCGAAAGTCATATGGCAGGTGGCAATGCGAGAGTGCACAGGAACAAGTGGCCAAGCCACCTAGAGTTTGAAACCTCCTACAAGGCCCAGAGGTATGGCACTTGTCATTTGTACTTTGAGCTGAAGACTGGAAGAGTTTCAGAAACAAGGTCTCAGGTATGTAGGCTGAGGTTGGAGGATCACTTGCTACAAGTTTGAGGCCATCAAGGGCTACAGAGTGAGTTCAAGTCTAGCCTGAATACTAGGGAGACCTCGTAGTTCTCCAAAAACCAAAAGTAGCCAGGCATGGCACACGTCTGTAATCTCAGCACCCTGGAGGCTGATTCAGGATTGTGAATTCAAGGCTAGCCAGAACTGCATAGCAAGACCTTATCTCAAAAAACAAAACAAAGTCTCCCTGGCCTTCCCTCACGTCCTCATCCCTGCCCCTCGTCCCACCCCAAAGTGAGGCACAGAAACCAGAATTCTTAAAGCAGGACATAGAAGGCAAAGCCTCTGCCCCCAAAACAAGTCACAAAATTTAGAGCCATTCTATTTCTTTTTTCCCAGAAGACCTTTATTGTGGAGGAACCCTACCCCATACACAAGGGAAGAAATGCTAGAGAGCAGGAAGGACCCTCACCCCTACCCATCTATTAGTATTAGATAATACCTACTGGTCAGTTGCATCTAATTTTTTTTTCTTTTGTTTGTCTGTTTTTATACATAATTTTATACTTTGTTTTAAGAGAGCTTCACTATGTAGTTCAGGCTGGCCTTGAACTCACAGTGATTCTCCTATCTCAGCCTCCAAGTGCTGGGATTAGGGGTACACTACCATGCCTGGCTCTCACTATGTAGTTTTTGTTTGTTTTGAGACAGGATCTCATTATGTAGTTCAGGCTACCCTTGAACTCACTATGTAGTCGAGGCAGCCTCAAACTTACAATGATTCTCCTGCCTCAGGCTCCTGAGTACTGGGGTAATAGTTATGTGTCATCAACCTGGCCCAGTGGCATTTCCACATGACTGTCCATCCTCTTGGAACCTAAGCATTGTAAAAACTGTTCTCCCTGGATTTTCAGATCTTCACTGAAGGCTCTCATGCCATGCAAAACTTTGATTTAAAAAGTCTGTTAATGCTTTGTCTTTTGTCATGTAGTGTCAGCTGTGATCACGCTTTCCTGTTCCTACAGTACCAATGGGACAGGGACTAAGACAGTCTATAATTGTGGGTGACACACAATAATTGGCATAGCATGTCCAAGGAAGTGTTTTCTTGGAAGAAGTCTCAGTGGCACCACTGTAGGATGACAACAGGACACCCAGTCACTTGCAGGTCTGTCCTCTCAGCCCTGGGAACACTATTTTTCAGAGGCCAGGTATCAGCAGCTTCTGTACCTTGGGTATCTCAGGGTACCCTCCGATGCAGCTCAGCAAGGAGCCCTATCATCTAAAGTGACATTGGATTGTTCATCCCTCTCAGAACAGACCGTCAAGAGTCAAGCAATGCCATCCTGTCTGCTGCCTGTGTGGCAGTGGGGCAGCGACACTTCTCCCTTTGTCAGCTGCTGGGTCTGTGCTGATCCTGGAGCCAACGCAATACCTCGGCCAAGCCAGTGCCTTTGTGGGCACTGATTTCTGCTATGGTGATGTTCTGCTTGGCACAAGCAATGATGTCTGGAAGCCTGATTAATGACCGAATCTCCTCCATGGTCATGTAGCAGGGCAGGTCACTGCAGTTAAAGAAGTGCCATCAGAGTGGTGGCTGTCACAAACCTGCCCAATCCCAGGATGTACCCCACTCATTCTTGACTCATGCACTTGGCTACACCCCAAAAAGCTCCTCGCTGGGATTCTTCCCAACTCCCCCCCAACCCCAGCCACATATTCCTCTTTGCCTGAAGTCCATACATTTTATTGAAGAGAATCAGAACTGATGCATATGCCAGCTGTTGTGCAGAAAGGAGACCCAAGAGCTGCACACAGGATGCAGAGAGCTGGGTGGGGTTAGAGGCATCCATCATGAACTGGGGAAGGAGAACAACATCAGCAACCCCCTGTGATGGAACAGAGTCGTGGCCAACCTCCTCACCTGGGCATTTTACACCTGGCTCAGGAAGAGGACAATGACTTTTGCAGTACTGGGGCTCAAACTTAGGGCTTTGAATGCTAGGCAAACACTCTACCACTAAACTACACCCCCCAGACCCAACAAAGACTTTTATTTATTTATTTAGGTTCTGGGGATTGAACTCACAACCTTGTGCTCGCCAAGCAGGCACCTGTACCAGCCCACAAACAATGACTTTTAAATGAGGGGCTTTGGGAGTTCACAAAAGCAGAGGAAATGAATTGTATGGGGATGACCTGTTGTCACTTGCTTGTTTCTACCTACACGGAAGTCTGTATTCTTGTGGCCATCAATTTTCCATCTCAGAACGTGGGGTATGGGACTTACCAGAACGGGACCAACCAGAGAGACAGAAATCAAATAAATGTAGGATTCACCCACAGGCCAATGCCTACAAGACAGACCACTTTCAGCAAGTCTTCCCAGAGCTGTGACATCAGCTCAAGTCACCAGAAATCAGACTGCTGCCTGGGCCCTGTTTCCTGGACTAGTACTGTCACCATAGAACCCAAACCCTATTCTTTTACTAACTTTTTTTTTCGTTTGGTCCCAGGACTCGAACTCAGGACCCTGCGCTTGCCAGGCAGGTGCTTTGTTGCTGAGCTATATTCCTGGCCCCCCAAACCCCATTCTATGAGCCACTGGGTCCAGGATTTGACAGTTAAGGGATATAGAAAATTTCCTAAAGGGAGTCCAAGGGATTATAACCCACCAGAAGAGAATGGCAGTTTCCATAGTAACTGGACCAGATGGGGCCCATGCATCCCCCGAGTTCCCGGATGGTGATCTTTCTTGGGGCCATGATGTCAGTAAGGTTAGTGCCCACCTGTGGGAAAACCCACGGTATAAATACTGCACAAGCAAGCGTGATCCTGAACTCCAGGACAACAGTGCACACTGTGGCTTTAACCCTGGAAGCCCAGTTCTCCAAGAGCTCAGGACTAAAGACAGAACCCACCACCAAGAAAGACAAAGGCAGCTTCCTGCGATCCCGGACCCATGCCCACCTATCTACCGTAGGGGCGACAGAGAAAGAGGTCTGTTGGGAGGAGCGTGGGACGTGCCACAGGAGAACGATCCGGGTGCCCCGCCAGGCTCCGCTCGGTCTAGCGGCAGGACTTCAAGTCTCGGAGAGTTTGCTCCCCGCTCCCGGAGGCTATCCAGATCATACCGACAGGCGGCAAAGCGGCTTCCCCTCGAAGGAGCCTGAGGCGTTTTGCAAACTGAAAAGGCAGCCCATCTTCAGCCCGCGAAAAGCAGAAACCTACCGTGGGTTGCGTAGGGGGAGGGTCCCCCAGGTCACCCTTACCATCCGGGGAGCACAACTGTACGGGCGGTCAAGGACCTGAACGAAGCACAAGACTGAGTTCTCGCGACAGGCAACCCCTCCCGGCCGAGGGTGCCCTCGCATGCTGCACGACGCGGAAGGATATTCTGCAAACGTTTCACCAGCAGCGTCTTCCCAACCCCCGGAGCCCCCAGCAGAAGACACATTCCTGTCCCCGCGCCACTGGCCACCCGTAGCTCGGTGTCGCAACGATCAAGGCCCGTCTTCTCCCCGCTCTTATTGGACAGAGCTCGCTTTCGAACGGCTCATTGTTTTTCGGTACTCATGGCCTCCCCGGGCGCGGGCCAATCGGCACCCAGCCTCCGCCAGCTAGCGGAAGGCTTCGCAGCTCGGTGGGAGACGCCACGGTGTGCGCGTGCGCGCGCTGCCTGCGGAAGGCGGAAGCGGAAGTTGGGGGGCGCGCCAGCTAGGAGTGAGAGAGCGCTGGCAGCGTCTGTCCGGTCCGGGGTCACCATGGGGAGAGGCAGCGGCACCTTTGAGCGTCTCCTAGGTAACGTGCCACGCAGGGTCAGCAGTCTGGCTGCTCACTTACCCTCCCGGCGCGACCCCCGGGCCCGCGGGGAACAGTCTGGCCCGTACACAGCTCCTCCGCTGGGCGCCTCCGGGGTGCGCAGCGCCGACCGTGGGCCTCGGGTGTGGCTGGCTCGGCCCAGCCTGGCGCCGCGTCCCCTGGGTGCCAGCGAGCGCGGCAGTGCGTGGGACGGCGCGGGACCCGGCTTCGTCTCCTTCTGACAGACAGCAGCAGATCGTCTGACCCAAGTCCTGAGTCACGAAGTGGGTGACTCAGATTTGAACCTAACGTGAGGCCTCTAACTGAATATTGATCGATGGGTAGAGACGGTAGTGTCTTCCCTGGATCTTTGGAGGCTGTTTCCTGGGTCTCGGGCCAGCCCTGTGTGCTCCCTGGCTCTGAAAGTGACCAGGATTTGGGAAGCTCTTTCCTGCTTTCGTTGGCGGTGCTGACTGATTTTGTCTGACCTTCCTGAAGAATGCAAATTTTAGGACATCCAAGTCCACCCTCTTTGGGACGATGTGCTCTGTCTTGGGACAGGAGCCAGGTGTTGTTATAGTCTGCCCTGGTCAGCCTCTGCCTGAAGTACGGTTTTTAAACAGAAACACACTTTCCTCGTTCTTGGGACATGTAGGCCTAAAGAAGTGGTTTAGTACTTTGCGGATGAATCCAGATACTTTTGGAGTCATTATCAAAGGCAGACACCTGTTACTAGGTCGTTTGTGTGTTTGAGGAGGGTGATGCAGGCAGGGTTCAGCGGGTAGCACTGCAGTGTCTGTGTTGAAGGTGACAGGGACATGGAGACGTGATAGTTGGGGATCCTTGGAGATCAGTTCTGCTGCCGCCATGCGAAGCACCTGTGGAGGACTGGACTCTGTCAGTCATCTCTCCAAGCCTTGTCTAATGAAAGTAGGGACTAACAGAAGGCAGGTAACAGTAAAAAAATACAGAGCCTGGTGTTTCAGTGTGAATCCTGGCTCTGTGTGTGTCAAGCTGAGTGAGACAGGGCTGTCACCTCACCTCTGATGGTTTGGTTTGGTTTTGGTTTGTTTTGTTTTTTGTCTTTTTGAGACAAGGTTTTGCTATGCAATTCAGACTGTCCTTGAATTCACTTTATAGTCCAGGCTGGCCCAGAAGTGATCCTCCTGCCTCAGCCTGCTTGTTTTTTTCATCTGCAGAGCAGATGAAGATAGTACCTAGTTCATGAGGTTGTGTGGGAATTGATAAAGTTTTCACAGTGTTTGGAGTGGCATCTAGTGTGTATCAAGCATGCAACAGATACTTTCTGTGGTTTTCAGTCCATTTGCTGTTTGGAAAGAATGGCACTTCTACAGCAGTCAGTGTGTATCTGGAGGGTTTGCTTGTAGTTTTGCTTTGGTTTAAATGTCTAAAAAGTGAGTCACATTTCCCTGTTACTGGGGTTGGGAGTTGGTTTAAATGTCTAAAAAGTGAGTCACATTTCCCTGTTACTGGGGTTGGGAGGGGCAACCTAGGGAATCACAACAGAGCAAGTCCCAGAACAGCATCTTTCCTGCAGACAAAGCCACCAGCCAGCTTCTGCTGGAAACTGACTGGGAGTCGATCCTGCAGATCTGCGACCTAATCCGCCAGGGAGACACACAGTAAGTAAGGAGGACTTGTACTCGAAGCACAGGGGCAGCCTTGCACAGTGCTGGGGTCACCTGGTGGTGTCCACCAGTTTCTAAGCCTTAGCTGGCCAATGAGTCCCTCATGTGGGCAGTCAGATATTCTATGTGCTGGGAATGGCAATCTCCTAGAACAACCTCTGTACTGCTTAGAGACACTGCTTGTGTTGATGTTTGCTTAAGAGGGTTGAAAGGACCAAGACAAAGATGACAAATGAAGTTTGTCATCTTATTTGCTCGGACTTTTTTTTTTTTTTTTTCCTGCTGTTGCCCATGTTCTTTTTCTTTCAGAGCAAAATATGCTGTAAATTCCATCAAGAAGAAAGTCAATGACAAGAATCCACATGTGGCCTTGTATGCCCTGGAGGTAACTAGACCCCCATGCATGTTTTCTGGGCTTCAGTTCCAAGAGTCCCCCCACTCTTCCCTAATAGTCAGACAGTCCTGCCACCTTCCTGGGCACGTAGTGCAGTTGTGAACCATGCCACTGAGCTTGGTCACTCTAGGTGGCAGGGGAGGGAGTGATGGTGCTGCTTCAGAGTGTGGTCTATAAGTGTGGTCAGAATGAGGGCCGTCTCACTGCTGTTTTTGGCACCCACATGTGCTTGAGAGGGGCCATAGTGTGTAGGTTGGTGCCTGGGTCTGAAGCTGCTGACTGGGTTCTTGACATGGCGGCTGGCCTGAGAAGCTGTTGGGCCTGCCTTCTCACTGGAGGGGAAGGCCCCTGCCATGACTGTTGTCCCACTTCTTCTCTTCCTTGGGGTCCTCAGGTCATGGAGTCTGTGGTAAAGAACTGTGGCCAGACAGTGCATGATGAGGTGGCCAACAAGCAAACCATGGAGGAGCTGAAGGAGCTGCTGAAGGTAGGTGCCCTCCAGAGTCACAAGAGGGTGGGGAAGGTTTAGTCAGCACTGCTTTTCCAAGTGTTTGTTGGAGTCCTGTGACACAAACAGCACTGGGCACAGCAGTGGGTGTGAAGAGAACATCCGTGTTCCCTGTGCCAACACGCTCAGGCCCAGGGGGAGATAGACCCTTGTAGGCCAAGTCTAGCAAAGTTGGGCTTTAACAGTAGTGGCTCAGGTGCTGCATTTGGGGCCCAAGGAAAGACACCTGCTCTTTTCTTTTCTTTTCTTTTTCCCTTTTCTTTCTTTTGTGTGTGTGTGTGTGTTTTCTTTTCTTTTTTTGTGATACCGGGGATCAAACTCATGACCTCACGCTTGCAGGCAGTCACTTACACCACTGAGCTAAGTCCCCCTCCCCCATCTGCTCTTCTTGAGGGGCTGGTGCCTCTTCTAGAGGCAGGGTTTGAAGCTGAATCTTGAAGGGCAATGGGCGTTCCTGGTGGGCAAAGACAGTGGTGGCAGTTGCTGGATGTATGAGCAGAGGAGTGTCAGAGCAGGTCCCTTGGGATTGGAGGGGTCTCAGGAGGGAAGGAGTCAGGGCAGAAGGCAGAGCAAGGAACCACCATGGGTGGGAGTGAGGGGAATGGGATTCATGCCCTCCTTCCTTGAAGGAGGAACAGTCCTAGATCCCTGGGATATGTCCCAGAGCCACCTGCAGGAATTGTGATGGGGCCAGTGATGCATAGCAGGGATGGTATGGTCCTTGCTTGACGTGGCAGGGTGTGTTATCCAAACAGTGTCCTATCTGCTGGGACCCAGGACTGACCTGTGATCTCATAGTAGACTCATGGTGCCTAGAGCCTGCTCGCCTCAGGGTCCAGGCTGATAGCTGGGCTTCTCAGAGGCCCTCACTGGGACATTTGCCATTGCTTGTGCCATCCTGGCTGGAGGAGTGCTGGAGTCTGTGGCCATCCCACCCTGAATGCGCCTAGTCTCGTCTGACCTCCGGAGCTAAGCAGGGTCAGGCCTGGTTAGGACTTGGAGGGAGGAGCACTGCATTCTCCTCCTGCTGCAGGTCCTCTAGACCAGTCCCTACTAATGGGGACAAGGCTGTAATAGGAACCACTGATGACCAGGTTGTGGAGGGCAGCTCATGCTCTTATTTCCTTAAAGCTGCTTTTGTCCCACCCTGTCCCCAGCATTGGGTGTCATGGCCTCCTGAGGGAACACCATACTTGGGACTGGGCTGCACCTGGTGGGGTGGTGGCCCCGAGGACGTGGAGCCCCTCTGTGTGTGAGGCTCTTGGCATAGCCACCTGGCTGCCCCTTCTAGGCTGTGCTGGCTCCAATGCCACTGTGTCCTCAGCCCTGAGGTGATACTTTATGGCAGGACCTGCCAGTTAGAGGCTGACCAGAGCCAGGGGGAGAGAGATGGTTGTGGACCTGTGGGAATCCACGCTTCTTCAGGGTCCTGTGGAGAAAGGGGAAAGAGATGCAATCGTGGGGCTTAGAAGAGCTGTAGCTCTAAGTGTAGATGTGTGAGAGTTCACTCAGGGCCTGGGGACAGGTGAGTTCCTGGCCCCCAGGTTCCACTCAGGGACCCTTCTGGGCCTGTGTGGCAGCACCCTTATCACGTAGACGCCTCTGCTACCTTGAGTGTCCTGTGCCCTCCCCCACCTTCTCCCTGTTCTGCAGAGGCAGGTAGAAGTGAACGTCCGAAATAAGATCCTGTACCTGATCCAGGCCTGGGCACATGCCTTCAGGAATGAGCCCAAGTACAAGGTGGTCCAGGACACCTATCAGATCATGAAGGTGGAGGGTGAGTAGGGGCAGGGGACAGGCTGTGGTCTGAGGGAGGGAACATGGCCATCAGAAGCCACGGGGCCACCCCACTGGGCAGTTAGTGATGCCAGGTGGGGAGGTTAGGCCAGACCTCACTGAGGGACTTGAAGTGGAAGCCCATTGGGAAGGTGATGTTCTGGAAGACAAGCTCCTGCTTTCTGGACCTGCCACCCCACAGGGCGGGGGTGGACAGTGACAGCTGACTGAACATGGTACACAGTTCATGGACAAGCACAGGTTAGCGATGTGGCCCCCAGTGTGGGCAGTGTAGGATGAGCAGTCAAGGAAGGGCTCATGAGGAGGTACTCTGGGTGCCAGAATTTAAAGATAGGAGGGAACCAGCTAGGCCCTGAAGCCCTCTGCAGAGGACTCGTGGGGGTTCGGAGGTGCTGGGACCAGAGCAGAGTGAGGTTGCTGCAGGGACCTGGAGGTAGCAGGTGCCCAGAGAAGGGCTGTGCCAGGGCTCGGTGCAGCTGTGTGTGGCAGGACGTCACTGCGGGTTTAGGCCAGGCTCTGGCTGCCGAGGCGCACTTTCTTGGCCTCTTGTGTTCCTCTGGCTGTCGGGGGTAGTCCAGGAGAGCTAGAGGGTTTACAAAGAGAGGGACAGTGGATTCAGGATATCTGGAGGTATTTGCTGGATTGGGGCTCAGCGGACCCTGCATAGTTCTGGTTGAGGAGGCAGATGTCAGCAGTTAGGAAGCAGCTGACCACCCTCCTCTCTGTAGGACACGTCTTCCCAGAGTTCAAGGAGAGTGATGCCATGTTCGCTGCGGAGAGAGTGAGTCTCGGGTGGGCTACCCATGAGGTGTGCTTGGGGCTGGCTCTTCTGAGGAAATGAGGAAAGCTCTGGGAATCACTTCTTTGGCCCTGGAGTTTGAGACACATTTTGTCAGAGACAAGAGTGACTTGTCATTTCCTCAGTGGAAAATGCACCTGTGAATCTGCAAATGACGACAGATGTGCTCACAGTGTCCTTGGGCTGTAGCTAATAGGTTTACATGGTTAAAACAAATATTTGGGTGTAACTCAGCAATAGAGTACTTGTCTAGCATGTGTGAAGCCCTGGGTTTAATGCCCAGTATCACCCACCCTCCACTCATATCCTTAAACCTGGAGGAAGTGTCAGGGTCACACCTTTGACAAGAGGAATCCATTTGGAAGGGGCCCTTCCCCCCTGTCTGAAGCAGCCTAATCCTAGGCTATGTGGTTTGAGCCACTGAGACAGAGTGGGGTCAGCACAGTTGCTCCTGCAGTGCCTGGGTCTCAGTCTTTCCTGTCTGTGGGATATAGTGGGTACTTTGCAGGGGAGCAGGGCTGTGTGGTCCTCACTCTGCTGCTCCCCCAGGCCCCTGACTGGGTGGACGCTGAGGAGTGCCACCGTTGCAGAGTGCAGTTCGGGGTGGTGACCCGCAAGGTGAGTGCCCGGCTTAGAGGGTTGAGGGCTCTCCTCTGTGGCCGATGTGTCACCAGGCCTGTGCTGCACCTCTTACAGCACCACTGCCGCGCCTGCGGGCAGATCTTCTGTGGGAAGTGCTCCTCCAAGTACTCCACCATCCCCAAGTTCGGCATCGAGAAAGAGGTGCGCGTTTGTGAGCCCTGCTATGAACAGCTGAACAAGTGAGTCCCCATAGGCTCAATGGGCGCCTTCAGTCTGGCCACACACTCTGGGACTATGGACCTGGAAGGCTCATGGGGCGCTGACCAGCAGGGACAGAGTTGAGAGCAATCCTGGGGCAGCTGTGCCCCCTTGGCCATCCCAAACCCTTGGGCAGGAAGGAGGCGGGGTGGGTACTCAGGACACTATGCAATTACTCTTGCAGACCAGTCACTGTTTGATTTTGGTTTATTTGGATTTTTTTTTTTTTTGGTACCAGGGATTGAACTCATGACCTTGCACTTACCAAGCAAGGGCTTGAGCCACTAAGCTAAATCTCTGGCTGGCCTCAAATTTATAGTGATCCTCCTGCCTCAGCTTCCTGACTGCTGCAATTACAGGCATATGGCACCACTCCAGGCCTGGATTTTAACTCTTGGCAGTAAAACTTGGAGAAAAGTTGAAAATGTAATATCAAGAACACGAATGCATGTACCCTTTGCCAGGATTCCTCTGTTACAGGCATTTTGCCCCATTGGTTAGATTGTTCTCGTCTCCTGCCAGCACACTGGCGTGTGTGGGCATGTGTGTGTTCACACACATTCATGTTTTATTCTAAACGTGTGAGTGAGCTGTAAGCTACATGGCCCTTTGTGCTGAGACACTGCCGTGTGTGAGTCCTCTGAGGCAGTCACGGTGGCGATGGTGGCAGCGGTGGTGGCGGCTGCTCTGCCACTGGCATCCAGCGTCGCCCTTGTGCAGGGAGACCCTCTGTGGTTCCTCCAACCCCGTCAGTTCCATCATTGTACCTCCTGGCTCCCCAGCCTCTGCCCTTCATGCTGTAGACACTTGTGGAGTGCAGGCCGTTGTGCTACATCCTTCTTTGGTTCTGTCTGAAGTTATCTTGTACTCAAGTTCAGGGTCTACATTTTTGGAGGGAACCCAAATGAGGCTGTGACTTTGGGACTCACTTTACCTAAGCTGTGTGCTCCCTGGAAGCTCCTCCTCCTCTTTGATGATTGGTTGGGGCTGCCTGTAGTCCCACTCCTGAGACTGGGGCCCTGGGAGGTCCTGTCCTTGAGACTAGAGGCTCTGCAGCAGCACTTGGCTTATTTGCTATGTGGAGGCCACTTGACTTTGCTCTTCTCTTTTCCAACGCATCCTGCTTTAGGATACAGTTTTCTTATAGAAAAGGGCTTAAGGGTCATTTTGGGTGTTTTGTTTTGTTTTTGTTTTGTTTGTCTTTGAGACAGGGTTTTCTTATGCAGTTCAGGCTGGCCTCAAACTGATTTTGTAGGCCAGGCTGGCCTTGAACGTGCAGTGATCCTCCTGCCTCAGCCTCCCGAGTGCTGAAATTACAGGTGTGTGTTATCATGCCTGGCTTTAAGAGTCTTTTTGAATGAGAGATGTTAGCACATTTGTTGAAATTTCGATAATGCTGTGAACTTGTGGCCCCATGCCACTACTTGCTGTAGAGATCTGTATGATCTGGACTGAGCCCTAGAAAAGCCCTAGCCCAGCTTCAGCACCATAACAGTGTTTGCACCCTTTCCAGCACCTTCTGGGGATGAGGCCCAATGCTAGTCCAGGGAGGACTCAGGCAGCATCCCTTTCTAGGCAGCATCTGGGTACTTAAGGAAGTAGGGTGTACACAGCCTGGCCATGCAGAGGTTTGGAGGCTGTGTTTCCAGGAGGACTGTGGCTTAGGCTGTGACCCACCGTTCCTTGCGGCAGGGTGTCCTGAAGCTGCACATCCTTCTTGCCACTCCCTAGAGTATAGCCATCAGGCGACAGGTGCTTGTAGCATTGCCATCATCACTTGATGGCACAGTGTGAGGGAAGGAGCACAGTGGGCTGGCTGAGGATTTCATTGGTGTGGGGCTGGCATCAGTGCATGGTCACCTGTAGTGTCCCACTCTGCCTCCAGGAAAGCAGAAGGAAAGGCCGCTGCCACTACTGACCTGCCGCCGGAATACCTGACCAGCCCCCTGTCACAGCAGTCCCAGGTACCTGCCCCCGCCCTCCCCGATGCCTCTCCCCTGGGGATTCCTCCTCATGCTGCCTGCTGTCCTCAGCTGCCTCCCAAACGGGATGAGACGGCTCTGCAGGAGGAGGAGGAGTTGCAGCTGGCCCTGGCACTGTCACAGTCAGAGGCTGAGGAGAAGGAGAGGCTGGTGAGCAGTGGGGACTGGCTTCAAGGAGGGACCCCAGGTTATGCTGGTTATGCTGGAGATGCTGCAGGAGACAGGTGCTGGGGGACCAGAGTTGTTCTCAGGCTCTACCCCTCCTTCTGTGCCACCTGGGCCCTGAGTGACACCTCTTCCCTGTTCTGCTTCAGAGACAGAAGTCAACATATACAGCGCACCCCAAGGCGGAACCCACACCCCTGGCATCATCGGCGCCCCCCGCCAGCAGCCTGTACTCCTCCCCTGTGGTGAGTGCACCATCTGGCATGGCAGGCTGACTTGGTGTTGGCACTGCTTCTGCAAGGCTCCCACTGGGGCTGAGCACACCGAGGAGGCTGCTGTGCCGGCAGCCTGTCTGTCCCATGCCCCCTCACACCTCTTACACCCTCACTCTAGCCTCACCCTTTCTGTGAAAGGGAGACCGCCTGATAGTACAGCAGTCACTTGTGAGCCCTTTGGGGCTGCAGAGTAGCCAGTCCACTGCTGGCTGAGCGGAGCCTCTTTTCTCCCCTACTGGTAGCAGGGCCTCACGACAGCTGGGCAAGGCCAGGCCAAATGTCCTGATTCTAGGACCCAGACACTCCCAGGAGTCCCTGTCACACTGGCCAGGTGCCACCCTCCATGGTCATGGAGTCCACTCCACGGACTTAACGCTCTTAAGCTTACACTGTTTAAAAGAAAGAACACACCTGTTTCAGCAGGAGCCTGAGAGTGAAGGGGTGTGGCATTGGCCACAGTGGGGTCTGCTGTTGTTTGGTGCTCTCTGGTCCCTGCCTGAGCGGCCACTTATGACCATAAAACTTCCCCTCGGCCTGTGACCCCTCAGACCGTCCTTGTCTCCCCAGAACTCGTCAGCACCTCTGGCTGAGGACATCGACCCTGAGGTAAGGATCCTGGCAGCAATTACTGTCCTCTGGTCTCCTGACTGCCACAAGTGACACCTCCATTGCTGTGTAGCTTGCGCGGTACCTCAACCGGAACTACTGGGAGAAAAAGCAGGAGGAAGCACGGAAGAGCCCCACGCCATCTGCACCTGCACCCCTGACAGAGGCAGCTGCGCAGCCAGGAGAGGGGCACGTGGTCCCCACCAGCATGGTGGAGGTGATGCCCTCTATGAGTTGGTCCCTGCTCCCTGGGGGAGGGCCAGGCAGGCAGGAGGTCCCTGATCCTCGTTATCTTCCAGGTCCCCCTTCCGGAGACTGACGTTCAGCCCGTTATCTCTTCTGGCACCCCCTTTAGTGAGGTAGGCCGTGGCTTTCTTCAGGGCTTGAGGGAGCCCTGGCAGGCGGGGCTGCAGGATGGGCAGCAGGGCCCGTATGGTGGCTCCACACACCTAAACCTGGCTGCGTGGGGCTGTGGTCTGGGGTCCAGTCACTCTGTGGTTATGGCTTGGACCCAGATGTTCTGGGCAGCCCAGACCCTTCCAGATAAATCCTGCCTCTCCTGAGCTTTGTCCTGTCAGACCAGGCCTGTGCTACCAAGGCAGGGAGCTCCAAGCAGGTCCATCCTGGCTGTCCCTGTGCTGTGGACAAGAGCCCACATTTCTCTGTAGACTGGTTTGCTCCAGGCTCTGCGAAGAGTAGGCATGAGGGTGCTTGGGCCTGCCCTGGGAGAGGCTGTTCGGCCACCTCGTTTGTGTCCCTGCAGCAGTACCAGAACGGTGAGTCAGAGGAAAGCCACGAGCAGTTCCTGA
The DNA here is from genome assembly GCA_004027455.1 of Hydrochoerus hydrochaeris. Classification (NCBI taxonomy): domain Eukaryota; kingdom Metazoa; phylum Chordata; class Mammalia; order Rodentia; family Hydrochaeridae; genus Hydrochoerus; species Hydrochoerus hydrochaeris. The sequence continues at coordinate 91,189 of PVLA01002291.1, forward strand.
AGGCCCTGCAGAATGCTGTCACCACCTTTGTCAACCGCATGAAGAGCAACCACATGCGGGGCCGCAGCATCACCAATGACTCGGCCGTGCTCTCGCTCTTCCAGTCCATCAACAGCATGCACCCGCAGCTACTTGAGCTGCTCAACCAGCTGGATGAGCGCCGGCGTGCGTGCCTGCAGGGCCTCGGCTCCTGCAGATGGTGGGATTCCATAAGCAGCTTTAGGCGTTGGGCCCGAGGAGCTGGGTCCCCTTGCTTGGCCCTAACTGAGGCCACAGGTGACCCTAGAGGATCTCAGTGGGTGGTGGTCCAAGGTGCCAGGCACGAGAGTGTCTGCTCCCTCCTATCCTGAGCCAGCAACCCCTGGTGAGAGGGCTGAGCCTTACTGATTTCCAGGGCCAGCTGACCACCGAGGCCCAGCTCCACCACCCCACCTGTCTGTACTAGAGTGGCCAAGGCTGCCCTTCTGTCTGCCCACAGTGTACTATGAAGGGCTGCAGGACAAGTTGGCACAGATCCGCGATGCACGGGGGGCACTGAGCGCCCTGCGAGAGGAGCACCGGGAAAAGCTGCGCCGGGCAGCTGAGGAGGCCGAGCGCCAGCGCCAGATCCAGCTGGCTCAGAAGCTGGAGATCATGCGGCAGAAGAAGCAGGTGCGGTGCTGGCCCGGCACTCTACGCCTGTCTGCAAGGGCTGCGTGTTACCCGCCTGACCACCACCTTGTCGTCTGGTGCAGGAGTACCTGGAGGTACAGAGGCAGCTGGCCATTCAGCGCCTGCAGGAGCAGGAGAAAGAGAGGCAGATGCGCCTGGAGCAGCAGAAGCAGACTGTCCAGATGCGTGCCCAGATGCCCGCCTTTCCCCTGCCCTATGCCCAGGCATGTGCTGCCCTTCCTACCTTGTCCCCAAGGACTTGTCTCACTGTCACCTGTTGTTTGTTTTATGATCGTAGAGATCAAACCCACGTGTGCTCCTCCACAGCTGCATCCCAAGCTCTCCTTCCCCTCTTTGGTTTTTTGAAACAGGGTCTTGGTACATAGTTCAGCTGGCCTTGAACTCACAGAGATCTCCCTGTCTCAGCCTCCTGAGTGCTGTGATTATAGGTGTTCGCCACCATACCCATCTTTATTTTTTTGAGACACAGGGTCTTGCTCAATTTAAGTGGCACAAGCTGGCTTTGTTGCTGTCCTGCAGGAGCCTACAGCAAAGCTGGGATGATAGGTGTGTATCCTTGCATTCAGCTTACTGCCCTCCCCTCTGTCCTCAGCTCCAGGCCATGCCCACAGCTGGAGGTGTGCTGTACCAGCCTTCAGGCCCGACCAGCTTCCCCGGCACCTTCAGCCCAGCAGGCTCAGTGGAAAGCTCCCCTATGCACAGCGTGTACATGAGCCAGCCAGCCCCAGCCACCAGCCCCTACCCCAGCATGCCTGGCACGGCAGCAGGTAGCCTACCAGTGGACCTACTTGCTCATTTTTAGTGTAACAATGTGTCTTCTGGAATGTTGAGCTGGGCTACAGTGCAGAGGGCCCCAGCCAGGGTTCGATGTGGGTCTGCAGTCTTTTTCAGCTTGAGACCATGGAATCCAGGTGCAGCACAGCACACTCTATATAGTCAGCTGTCCCAAGCCCCTTCAGTGTGACCATCTGTCCTTTCCCACTTACAATCTACGCCTATCCCTGCCAGCTTTATTATCCCTTTGTGAGAGTATGAGATATGAATGTACTTGGCTCTGAAAGTTACAAAAAACCTCAGAGAAGTGTGCCTTGCACTTTCCCATGTCCACCCTGTGGCTGAACAGGCTCTTGTTTGTGGCAGATCCCAGCATGGTGAGTGCCTACATGTACCCAGCAGGGCCCCCGGGGACACAGGCAGCTCCCCAGGCCCAGGCTGGGCCCGCCCCCAGCTCTGCCTACTCCACCTACCAGCCCAGCCCAGCCCCAGGCTATCAGGTAAGAGTGCTGCTCCCCTCCTTCCCAGCCCCTGCTCTGGCCTGCTCCCCACATCACCACTTCCCTTCGCAGAATGTGGCTTCCCAGGCCCCACAGAGCCTCCCAGCCATTTCCCAGCCTCCGCCGTCCGGCACAATGGGCTACGTGGGCAGCCAGTCGGTTTCCTTGGGCTACCAGCCATACAGCATGCAGGTGAGGAGCCTGCTGCCTAGCACGGCCCTCCTGAGGGCTTTCCTGGAGGTGATAAGCCTCTCAGGGTCAGGCTTTATTTCACTCTCCACAGAATCTGATGACCACCCTTCCTGGCCAGGATGCATCTCTGCCACCACAGCAGCCCTACATCGCAGGGCAGCAGCCCATGTACCAGCAGGTGAGCCCTGTCCATCCTGACAGCCTTGGGCCTCACTGGTGAGAGCCGGTCCCTGACCCCCATGCAGTCTTCTCAGGCCAGCTCCCAAATTTATGCTCGAGGCCTCTTCTCAGCAGACAACTAGGACCTAGACACAGACACATGCCCACTTGTACAGAAGGGGAAAAGTGTACTTGAGAGCAGCAGTCTGGGAGCTTGCTGAGGTATGCTGAGGTCCACATCCGCTTCCCCTCTTAGATGGCGCCCTCTGGCGGCCCGCCCCAGCAGCAGGCTCCTGTCGCCCAGCAACCGCCGGTGCAGGGGCCACCGGCAGCAGCACAAGGCAGCGAAGCCCAGCTCATCTCCTTCGACTGATGCTGGGCCAGGAAAACGTTATCCAGAGTAACACTACTGGTCACCCAAACCTGCCTGTGTCTTCCTAGCCTCCTGCTCCCCTTGATCCTTGTAGTATCCCCTCTGTGAACCAGGAGTGAACCCTTGTCCCATCTCTCCTCCTGTCCTCAGCCTGCTGGCTCCTTGTCACTGGCTCCCTGCTTTGATCCTGACATGATCTGTGACTTATCCCCAGGGCTGGGCCTTGGAGAGGGATGGCGGAAGGGGAAGGACCTTCTCGGGGAACTGTCCAGCTCTGCGTGTTGGAGCCTTTGAGAAGTGCAGCCTGCTGTCCCACTGGGAGTCGGCTGTGGTATCTAGGTGTGGTGCCAGCCCCTCAGCAGGGACCTCTTGGTCATCACTCCACAGCAGGGTGGAGGTTTCAGCCATCTGTAGCTTCTCTGCTTCTCAGCCGTCATCTCTCTGGTGCAGAACATTGATAATAAAATATATTTCAAAGCGTATGAATCTTTCGATGGGCAGCCGGCTTACTTTGGGCCATAGGGTGTGGTGTGTAGGTCCCCAGCCCAGAGCCTGGCACAGGCAGTATCTTGGTGTGTTTTCTGTTAGTGTAAGAAACTACAAGAAAAGAAATTTATTAAGAGTTCTGGAAATTAGGAAGTTCAAGGTCAAGGGCCCTTGTCTGTTGCAGTCTGTCTTGAGGTGGGAGCTCTGCAGGTCCCATCAGGTATACAGCATCACAGGGCACGACAGTGTGCCCAAGAGCTTTTTACAGGCAACCCACTCAGGATGACTATCCCATGAATGGACCACTACCAAACCCATCCTTCACTTCAGTGCCTCACGATGGAGTCTAAGTTCCGTTGGCACCATTCAAGCCACAGCAGGCAGTCTGGTCCACTCTCGAGCTCTCCAGATCATCCCTAAGCTAAGCCAGTCTTTTCAAGCGGCCCCTGTGGACACTTGGGGCGGCCCCGTATTGCCCACTAACCAGGTGAGCTCCGGAGCCACTCCAGGCATCTAGAATGCCATCTGGCTCTGGATGCATCTGAGCTCCAGGTCAACCCTTTATGGCTCGAGATTGGCTGTCGCCAAATTGACCCAGGCTGGGCTCGAACCTGGGATCTTCTGGCTCAACCACCAGAGTAGCTGGGATTAGCCACCGCACCTGGCAATCATGAACTTCTTGGGAGGTTTCAGCCTCACCTCTTTGGGTCAGGGACATCTAGAAATTGCGGGCTGCGGGCCGAACCCGGGGAGATGACTACTTCGGACCCGGCGGGGCACAAGCTCAACCCCGGAAACGGACAGCTGGCGGGCTCACTGGGCGATTAAAACACCTTCCAGCCAATCCCGCCCACATCTGCGTGTGCGCCTGCGCGGCGCGCCGGTTTGTGGGTAATCTCTGAAGTCAGAAAAAGTGCAGGGGGCGGGTAGAGAGCGGTCCCTACTCGTATGCTCCGCTGCCTTGGCGGATAGAGCGGCCCTCCCCAGCGCGAATGCCTGGAGGCCTCGCGGCTAGAGCAGCCGTCTGGAGCGCCTGCTTGCGGCTAGAGCGTCCCCTCCGCGCGGAGCCTCGTGTGACCTTCCCTCCCGCGGAGAGATGCTACCGGCGGCTGCCTGCCGCCTGTGGGGCCCGCGCCTCGGGCTCCGGGGCGCCGCGCTTTGCCTCGTCAGGTACCGCGGGGTCCTGGGTGCCAGAACGGTCCAGCGGGCTGGGATAGGTCGAAGCGGAGTGGGTGACGGGCGCACGGCCACCCTCCCGGGCCCGGCCCGCGGGACGCTTGTAAGGCCGCTCGGCGCAGGCGACCTTGGGACCTCGGGTCCCAGTGAGCCCCAGGTTCCTCGCCACAGACAGAGCCCCACACGTGCAGGCAGTAGCACGATCATAGGGGCCCCCGTTTGGGAGTCGTCTGACTTCATAATTCATACTGGTTTAATGAGTTCACGTTACCCACCGTTTTGGGGTAGAATTCCTGCACGGAATTATTTGGGTTCGTGAGGGTCTCTAAAGGATTTAAAGTAGTTTGGAAACCCTGGCTGGGTCCCAGCAACGAAGTGGTTTCCCGCCCTGTCGGTGATAGACGGGAGCGCTTGGACCTCCTGGGACCTGCGCCCCTCTCTACCTTGCAAGGCTGACAGCTATTTCGGGGGGACTAGGCAGCAGGTACCAGATGTCTGTGCTGCGCGGCAGCTGAGGAGCAGCAGCCACCGAAGGGGTGAGGCGCTAGCCAGTGCACCCCTGGATAATGCCCCCAAGGAATACCCTCCCAAGATCCAACAGCTGGTCCAGGACATCGCCAGCCTTACGCTCCTGGAGATCTCAGACCTCAATGAACTTCTGAAGGTAATGGGAAGAGTTTGGCACAGACGAGGGACTGGCATGAGGCATAGGGGCTGCTGTGACATCCCAGGTGTGAAGACAAAGCCAGGCTTGTTCTCCATGAGTATGTTTGGGTTCTGACAGTCATATATATACTGAGACTTCTCTGTCCCCACAGAAAACGTTGAAGATTCAGGATGTTGGCCTTATGCCGATGGGTAGCATGATGCCTGGTGCTGTCCCTGCTGCAGCAGCTCCCGAGGTAACCCCAGCGGGGGTCCTGGGCAGAAAGGGGTAGTTTCTGTGTGCCCACTTCAGCTCTGCACTCAGTGATGGGGCCCATTTCTCCTGTCCTTTTCTTGGATCCTAGAGCTGCATGTTTGCATGTTCTCAAGTAGGCTCCCTGCAGCCCCAGTGTCCTTGCTGGGCCTATGCAAAACATGTTTCTGATGGAGGGAAGTAGATAGAAAGCTTAAGAGTGATAGACGTTGCATCCAACAAAATGTTATATAAGTACAATGGAAAAAAAGGAAATAATGGACCCAGGCATGGTGGCACAGCCCTGTAATCCCAGCACTCAGGAGGCTGAGATGGGAGGATCACTTCAAGTTCAAGGCCAGCCCAGGCTACAAACTGGGCAGCCTAAACTGCAGAGTGAGACCCCATCTCAAAAAGTAACAAAAAAAAAAAATAAAAGAGAAAAAGTAGGAAATAAGTTTTAAGTTGAAGAGTTAAAATTGCAAGGAAAGCCTAAATAAGGAGGTGGCATGGAGGAAGTTAAGGAAGAAAGTAGTAAGGTGTCCTAGCAGAGGAGCTGGCAGCCACAGGGGCCCTCAGGCCACTACATCGATGGGCTAGAAGGAGCAAGGGGGAGGCATATGGGCTGCTCCATCTCCTGACTGGCTGGGGGCAGGTTTGGGTGTCTAAAAGAAACCCAGCCAACCTGCCAGGCATGGTGGCGCACATCTGAAATCCCAGCACTTGGTAGGCTGAAGCAGTAGGTCTGCTGTGAGTTCAGTGCCAGCCTGAACTGCATAGTGAAGTCCTGTCTCAAAAAGAAACTATAATGTTTGATTGTCCACTTAGGGACAAGTCTCTTGTCTGGGTCCCTGCTCCCACCCGCTTCCCCTACAAGGGAATCCAGAGTCCTGGGGAACACTGCATTGGGGATAGGTAATGTTTCTAGAATCTAGGAAATATCGTCACACTCCCCTTCTGAAATGGAAGGTGGTTGTTTTGTGTTTTGGTTTTGGTGTTTCTTTGTTGTTCCCTTTTTTTTTTTTTTTTTTTGTCTTTGAGACAGGGTCTCATTATGCAGTTCAGACTGGCCATGTGCTCATTTTGTATCCCAAGCTGGTCTCAAACTTGCAATGATCTTCCAGCCTTAGCCTCCCAACTGCTGGGATTACAAGAGTGCACCACGCCCATTTTGTGTTTCCTTTTTTTGTTTTGTTTTGTTTTTTGTTTTTTTGTAAACAAGATCTCGTGTAGTATAGGCTGGCCTTGAACTCACAATGTAGGTCAGATTGGCCTCAAACTCACTGCAGTACTCCTTCCGCAGCCTCCTGGGTTCTGAAATTACAGGCTTGTGCTACCATGCCCAGCTGGAAGATTGTCTTAAAGGCTGATTAGCTAGGGGAGTGGTGGCAGACTTATGGTATGCATACCACAGCGGCTGTTTATTATCACTGAAAGCTCTAAAATGTTTACTATTACTGGGCTAGGGTGTAACTCAGTAAGTAGTAGGGGGATCACTGTCTGGCATGAACCAGGCCTTGAGTTTCTTCCCTAGCACCCCAAGACACACACATGCATACACTGAGGCTGATTAGATTCAGACTAGACACTTAGAACCAGAATAGTGTTCCTTGTGTGATCCATTGTCCAAAGTGAATGAATGGGTTGCCACTAATAACTTGCAGGAGGTTGAGGACACCTATAATACCAACACTCAGAAAGCTGAGGCAGGGAATTGTGAATTCAAGACCAGACTGTGTTACCGAGCAACACAGTGCAAACAAACAGGCATCGTGCTCAGACCACAGAGCTATGGGACACACAGATTACTCATGGTTGCACTGGGTCCCGCTGCAGCATTGTCAGGAGCAGGGGCAGTGATGTGCACCTGTAATCCTGGCACTGGGGAAGCTGAAGCAGAAAGATCTCTTGACCAACTTGCCAATGTAGTGGGACAGCTGTCTCAAGAAAAAGGGTGTTTATCAGCTACACGAATGAGCTTGTACTTCTCTGAGAACTAAGCAGCGCTACTTTCCCATAACTGTTTTAGCTACAAAGCACTTTTGTATTGCTCTCCTCTGACTCGTAAGTTAAGATTTTAAGGGGTAAGAAGTACAACTGACCAAAGAGGTTTGAGCAGACGGGAGGGTGAAGGAGTCAAGTCTGAGCTGTGATGGGTGCTTAGGGAAGACATGCTGGAGGGGACCCTCACCTGCAGCCTAGGCTTTGCTGGGCAGAAGCCAGGGGCAGACCTGGCCTTGCTGCACATTCCAGCGGGGCAACCCAGCAGTGAGTGTGTGGGCTTCACCTGTCCTTTCTCCTTGTGTCCCATTCCTGCTCCCCAAGGCGGCAGAGGAGGAGGACCTGCCCAAACCGAAAGAACGGACACATTTTACCGTGCGCCTGACAGAGGCAAAGCCTGTGGACAAAGTGAAGCTGATCAAGGAGATCAAGAACTACATCCAGGGCATCAACCTCGTCCAGGTGGGTGCTGTGCCCAGGCCCCTCTCCACACACACGTGCTGGGCACTTGCAGTGGGGGCACAGTTGGGGCAGCCAGGGACCCCTCTCCTGACTCTGCTTTCTCTGGCAGGCAAAGAAGCTGGTGGAGTCCCTACCCCAAGAAATCAAAGCCAATGTCGCCAAAGCCGAGGCTGAGAAGATCAAGGCAGCCCTGGAAGCAGTGGGTGGCACCGTGGTTCTAGAGTAGTAGCCCCCACTATAAGGACTTACGGACTGGAGTCCCTGGGACCTGGGTGAGGCCCTGCCCACCCACACCGGCCCACTGTACTCCCAGCACCAGGCTCCCAAACAGGGACTTGGATGGTTGGAGTGACTGGCACCAGTGGCCACACCCGTCTGGGAGGGGCAGGACAGTCCTACTGTGATAGGGAAGGAGCGCAGCGCAGCTAGTACGCAGCCCTGCAGGCCCCTCCAGAGCTCACCAGTCAATGCCGCTCACCTGGTGGCTGCTGAGGAAAATACACTGTTGAGGCTGGTGTGTGCGAGTCTGCTGTCCGGGTGTGTGGTGTGGTGGTGTGGCCTAGGCTGTCCCAGGCTCAGTCTTATCCCTTGCTACCCCGCATTGGGCCAGCTGAGGGCCTGCAGGTACTCTTCAGCTCCCGTGTGCAGGGCCCTGTCCTGAGACCCCACAGCTGGTGATGTCCCCAAAGGCACAGTAGGACCTAGAGTGAGGCAGCCAAGTGGGTTTGGATAGGAGGTTTCCCCATGTTTAGTTACCGGAACTTTTTTTTTTTTTGAGGTAGGGTTTCACTAAGTTTCCTGAACTGAACTGGAACTTGCAGTCCTCCTGCTTCAGCCTCCTGGGGTACTACAATTATTGGAATGTACCACCACATCTGGCTATTAGCATTTTCTTCCCCTCCCTGAAGCCACTGGCATTTATTTTATTTTATTTTATTTAGGTGTGGGTTTTGATTTTGTTGGTTTGGTTATATTGTTTGTATGTCTTTTTTGAGACAGGGTCTTACTATGCAGTTCAGGCTGACCTTGAGCTCACTTTGTAGCTCAAGCTGGTCTTGAATTTGCAATGATCCTCCTGCCTCAGTCTCCTGAGTGCTGGGTTTACAGGCATGTGCCACCATGCCCGGCTCTATTTAGGCTTTTGAGACAGGGTGTCATGCATTATGTAGTCCAGGCTGGCCTCAAACTCATGGTGCCTCAGCCTCTCCAATACTGGAATTACAAATCTCTGTTACCCCGCCCAGTAGGCTACAGGCTACTGGCTTTGGGTTTTTTTGTTTGTTTGTTTTATTTTGTTTTTGTACCGGGGATTGAACTCATGACCTCATACTTGCCAGGCAGGCGCTTTTACCACTGAGCTAAATCCCCAGCCCTTGGCTTCTGGTTTTGTTAAAGTAACATGTGGAACGGCATTGATCAGACCACAGAGCTAGAATGGCCAACAGTACAGCCCTGGCTCCGCTGGCTGGCAGCAGATCCTCCAACTCCAGAATGCCTGCTGTAAGAGGGGAGGGCACACTGGCCACCTGCAAAGTTGGGGCCATGTAGTGACCCTGCCAAGCTCCCACAGGTGGGCCAGCAGTGCCTGACTGCCCTCAAGGTGCAGAGCCCCCGCTCACCGCCATGGGACTGGCCTTGCTCGGAGGTCCCCTCTGGCTAGCCTCTGCCGCACAGCCTGGCTGGGCTGGTGCCATTTTGTCCCCAGTGGCCCCGGGCCCAGCTTCTGGGGTACGTTCAGGGTTGTGCGGGTCGGGGACTGCAGTGGGCTTGAGCGCCCCCTTCGGGGAACATGATCGGTGTCCTGTGAGGCACAATTACTGCCCAGGTTTCCGCGTTAGTGAAACTCCAAGCTCCCCTCTGGTGGCCACAATGGGGCACTGTTGTCTCCGGGGCGCTCCCACTGGGCGGGGCTCCAGCGTGTGCAAGGCCTGCCTCCGCCGCTGGCCCAGCGGTTCCTGGAGTAAGTCTCCAGCAGCACCTCCGCCTCTGGAGAGGGGTGCCCTGGGGATCCCGGGGAAAACGCTGGAGCTGGGGCACAGCCCCTCCTGCCGTCTGGGACACCCGTCCCAGCCTCAAGTCCCTGGGTCTCTGGCAGTGAGGACCAGTGTGTGATCATGGGGTGATAGCGAGGGGACTGCTCAGCAGCCACACTCAGCCCTGCTACTTGATGGTGGTGCTGGACACTTACACCGCTTGGGCAGCGGGGTGCTGTACAGACTGGTCACAGGCTACAGACGCGGCTTAGCTGGTGGAAAGCTTCCTGCGCTCCCACCTGGTTCTCCTGCATTCAGCTGCTTCTCCCGCCTTGGCCTGCCCATCGTCATCGGTCTGGTCCTGACTGAGCTACAGGCCTCCCTCAGACGGGACTTCCTGCCAGCAGCAGGTTCCTAGTCTCTGCCCTGGGCTGTCACAGACTTGGGGACATTGTGGTATGGCCGTCTAGATGCCACTCACTCCAGGGTTTCTGTCACCCCCTCTACTTTTTTTTTTTTTTTTTTTAATGAACCAGGGTCTTGGTATTGTGCTGTGTAGAGGCTGGCATTGAACTCACTGTAGCTCAGGCTGGCCTCACACTTGTCCTCCTGTTGCAGCCTCCCATGTGCTGGGATTATGGGAACATGCCACCCCCACACCCAGCTGTCACCTCCAGTTGCATGATATGTAATCTTGGACTTGGTGGACATTTTGGTTTTACACCAAATGCAGCACAGACAGACAGAGGCACAGCCGAGGGCCGTGAGGTCAGGAGGAAGCCTCAGTGGGCCTGACCGGCCACGCCTCTCTCCACTCACATTCCCGTGAAGACCAGCTTCCTCAAAGGCCAGTTCTGCTTCCTGGCTGTTGGGTCCCTCCACTCCATCCACATCGGGTCTCTGAAATCTAGTCTCTCTGCAATCCTTTGGGCATGTTTCCCTCACCTGTGCCTGGCTTCCTCCTGTGCCTGCCTCTGTCCACCGCAGGCCTTCCTCAGTCTCCATGTGAAGCTGTCTGCATGGCTGACATTACTAAGACGCAGGGCAAGACCACAGCCCAGGGTTGCTTCTGGGCTCAGGCACCAGCCCCACAGCCCAGAAGCAACAGCCCTCTGGTTGATGACCTCAGGACCAGAGCCACTTGGGGTTCTGGAAGACAGAGCTGCTTCTCTCCAAGTGCTACTAGGCAAACAAGCGATGGATTTCCCTGGCTTCTGCCGCCTGCACAGCCGGTGTGGCAGAGTGCTCAGGCGAGACAGGCCTACTGGGTGCTCAGCAGTTGTCCCCCCCACCCAGCTCCTACCCCAAGCCAGAACTGTAAGACAGGTCCCTGCCCAGTAGGTGCAGCCAGGGCCGCGGGCACACCTGGCTTCCTGCTTCCGGTTAAGAAGGCGGGGGGGGGGGGGGGGGGGGCTTCCCTGGATCCGGGCATATTCAAGTGCTCCCCAGGGGCCTAGGACCCCTCCCCCATCCTCTCTGGGTGGCTGCTCCACTGCCTGCAGAGCTGAGCTGCAGCTGGCCAGGCACTCCAGAGGGTGTCTGGGCATGTGTGTGCGTGTGTTGCAACTAGTCTTAACCAGCTGCCTTTTGCCCTTATTTTTTGTTTAATCGGCAAGTTGGCCCCATGGAAGGTTCGTCCCTCCACATCTGGGCCTAACCAGGTTGGAGGCGTAAGTCTACTACCAAAGCATGTGTTCTCTCTCCCTTGACATGACATGCACGACACCCAAGCCGGCGTCGCGTGCAAGTTCAGGTCGCCGCTGGGACTGGGGGTCTGCCAGAAGCCTGACCTCCTGGGAGCAGCTGACCTTCTGTGACCTCCGGACACGTGGCCTCAGTGGGTAGGCGTGCCCCTTCCATCGACTCCGGGGCCAGCGCGCCACCGCGCCGCCGCGGTTTTAAGATGCCAGGCCCGCCTCCCTCGGGGCGTGGCCTCGCTGGCTCCTTGGTCGGGGGCGTGGTCTCGCTGGCCCCTTGGTCGGGGGCGTGGTCTCTCGGACCCGCCCCCTGGCCGCGCGGGCGCATTGGCTGCGCGGGGCGCGGGCGCACCGTGGCACTTTGAACCGGGAGTCCGACGGCTGCGACTAGGGTCTGGGTCGGGTCGGGTCGAGCCGAGTGGGGTCAGGGCCGACTTCGGGCAGGGGTGAAGCGGGCTGGGCGTCTGTTCTTCGGGCCATGGCAGCCGAGGCTCGCGTGTCACGCTGGTACTTCGGGGGGCTGGCCTCCTGCGGGGCCGCCTGCTGCACGCACCCGCTGGACCTGCTCAAGGTGAGGCCGGGCCCGGGACCAGGACTCGGCCTGGCGCCGGCAGGACGCTACTGAGCTGCGTCGGGATGTGCACACGGTGATTACCGCGGCCGCGGGGCGGAGGCGCCGGTGACGGTGACGCCCACGCCTGCCCGGTTCGAGGTCGTCCTGCTGTGTCGCGAGGGCCTTGCGCCTGTGGCGCCTCTTGTGGCGCCCGCCGGGAGGCCGGAGGTGGGGGGGAGAGCCGAGTTCATTCTGCAGGTGACCTGCGCAGGTGGCGGCCGGGCCTCGTGGGCAGCCCGCTCCCTGGCTCTTGGCAGAAATGGCCCCAGCGCTGCCCTTTAATACTGTCTGAATTTGACCTCTTTTGAACCGTTCCTCCCTCCCCTCAAATTCCACGGCCCTCGCTGCCTGGTTTAGAGGTGGTGGTGTGTCTGTGGGGCCACACAGCTGCTGGTTCCTAGGGAACCTGCATGCTGGTGGATGTCCAGGACAGGTGCGGAGAGGGGAGGAAATGAAGGCCTGGCCGCTGCACCCCGCCCCCCACTAACTGGAGTGGGAGCGGACGCCAGGAAGTGGGGGGGACAGCCCCGCCTGGGTGAGATACTAGCAGATCTGGCATACGTGCGACCCCAGGCAAGCATACATTTATGACTTCATCTCTTTGAGAAAAGCGTGTATGGGGCAAAATAAAACAGAGCTCTCCTTGTTCCTGAGGGCAGCCAAGGGCCAAGGAACATTGTTTTCTGACCCTGCCTTACAGAGAACAAAGAAGAAAGGACCCGAGGCTACCCAGTCTGCTAGGGGGCGCACCCTGTGGTCATGGGATGGTCTGTGGGCAGGGATCAGCTGGTCTAGACACTCCTCCCCTCACCCCGACCCTGAGGCCGGGGTTAGCACAGGCGCCAGAGCTGCTGAGCCAGCTTTGGGACCTTGTCCTGGGACCTCTTTTTTAAAGGGGTGGCTTTTCTAATTAGTAAAAACACTGGCCGGCAGATACACGTGGGGGACAGGACCTTACTTATCCCGGGGAGACCTGCTCAGATGCAGCAGAGGGCAGGAGGCAGCTCTGTCACCAAAGAGGCAGGGTCACAGTGAGCAGGACAGTGGCTGGGATTGGGGAAAGGGCAGCTCACTCCTCTGTGCTGTTTTTTGTAACTCTTCTGGCCTCATTGCCAGTGTGGTCTCTAAGCGAGTGGGGGCCCTGGAGCCTCCCACTGGGCCCTCAGGTGTCCACACCCTGTAATCTGGGGCTCCTTTGGATGTCACTGCCCCACCCATGCTGTCTTGCTGCACAACACTGCCGGAGCAGTGGTCAGGGAAGGTGGCCACCCTGTGTGTCCTCACTGTTGGGTGGACAGTGGCAGTGCTTGGCCCCAGGGAAGATTGGTCAGGGATTTTCTCTGAGGACTGCTCACCAGGGCCTTGGGGTGACCTTTTAAAAACTTGTTTCGGGGGCTGGGGATTTAGCTCTGACATAAGTGCCTGCTTGGCAAGTGAGAGGTTGTGAATTCAATCCCCGGCCAGTACCCAAAAACAAAACAAAAAAATTTGTTTCGAAGCTCTTCAATCTTCCCCAGTGACCCCATGTCCCAACTTAGTCCTCATGGTCACTCCTCACCGGGACAGCGGCTGATTGAGTATTTTTGGCACTCAATCTAAAGCTGTGCAGGAGAGATAAGGAGACAAAGTAGGAAGAGACCTTTACTGAGAGAATGGGAGAGCTTTATGGGGGTGCTGCAGCTCTCAGCAAGAACAAAGAAGTGGGACTACTTTTATCAGTTCTGGCTGGGGAGGAGTTCAGGAGGTAAGCAAAATGACATAACAGCTGATTTGAAGGGGTATCTGCCTTGTAAAACAAGAGACAGATTTACTGGGGGCTGGAAGTTGAGGCTTGGGTGGTTGTGGAATCCTGGGATTGGAGAGAGCTTGGCACATGCGCAGAAAGGATCAGGAGGTTTACCTCTGGAAGGAGAAGGAGAAGGTAGAAGTTACTCTTGGAGAGAGAAGTTGTTTCCCTGGGTCCGGTACCAAGTTGGGCGGATGTTATGTTACAGAGAGAGCTAAGCCCCAGGCTAGCGGAACCTATCCGGCTGCTGCCTATGTGGCCACTATGGCCTGGGGCTCCACATCTCTGTTCTGCCCAACTCACACAGTGGGACCATGGCATTCTCTATTGTCCCAGGCCACTGTCTCCCCTGGGCAGCTTGAGGACTGTGCATGTAGGGGACCTTGTTCAACTGGGGACAGCTTCCTTGGAACTGTGCCAGGCCCAGGGGCCTGGATCTGGGATCCTGGTCCTGGCTGTATGCCTGTGACCTCTGCTGTCCCTTGTCCCCCACTTCAGAGGAGTCATGGGTGCCAGGGAGAAAAGGGGTGGGGCAGGGAGCAGGGATTATCACTGTTACAAAACCAGAGTGGGAACAGATCCCAGGCTGGACACAGAGTCCCCAGCCAGGGGCCCTGAGGAGCCTCTCCACGGCCCCACATCAGTGTCCCTATCTCCAGGTGACCCTGAGACTACGGTGGTTATGGGACCTCATCTCAGCTGGTTCTGGGGGATCCTCAGCAGAGAGGCATGAGGGCTCCAGGCAGCGTCTGCACTGTCTCCTGGTCTCTGCTGGCCTGGGGCCTGGGGCGGGGCAGCTCTGTGCAGAAGCACCCTGTCCCGCCTGCAGGTGCATCTGCAGACACAGCAGGAGGTGAAGCTGCGCATGACCGGCATGGCGCTGCAGGTGGTGCGCACCGATGGCGTCCTGGCTCTCTACAATGGCCTGAGCGCCTCACTGTGCAGACAGGTGCGCTGGGGCCCTGGGCTCCCTGCTGGGCCTCCCAACCCACAGAGCTCTTCCCTTTTCCTGCCTTGTCCTGGAGGCAACCCTGGCCTACAGTGAGCACCCCCAGAAATTAAGCATTTCCTCCTTTTCCTTCCTGCAGAGCCGGAAACCCCAGGCTAGGTTGGGGCAGCTTCCACAGTGCCAGCTCTATTACAGCTGGGCCTAAAACCTCCACTTACAGATGGGGAAGCTGAGGTTGGGAGAGGTGGGAGAAAGAAGACCAGGCAACCTGGGCTTGGGAGTTGGCCCAGCTGCTTGCTGGCCATGTGGCCCTGGGTAGCCGCTCCGTGCGTCCCTGTTCCACAGGGTGATTGGCGATGGTGCCGTGAGCCCGCGTGGGGTGCGCCTGTTGCTGAGTCAGGTCCCTTCTCCCCAGATGACCTATTCCCTGACCCGATTCGCTATCTATGAGACTGTGCGGGACCACCTGAACAAGGGCAGCTCAGGGTCTGTTCCCTTCTACAGCAAGGTGCTGTTAGGAGGCATCAGTGGTAAGTGCTGGGCAGGAGGTGCGGGGCTGGCCAGGGGCCGGGCATTGAGAGTCACTTGAGTTCGGCACTTTTGTCATCACAGGTTTAACTGGAGGCTTCGTGGGCACCCCTGCAGACTTGGTCAATGTCAGGTTTGTGTGTACCCCTGTCCCCAAGGCTGAGATCTTTCTCAGCCGCAGACAGGGCAGGGATGGTGGCCTGCAGCGCGTCCAGCCTCGAACAGGCCGACTTGGTGAGCTTCCCCACTGCCGTCAGGTCCGGGCATGGCACGTGTCCAGCAGCTGCCCTTCTGTTTCAGGATGCAGAATGACATGAAGCTGCCTGTGAATCAGCGGCGCAAGTGAGCAGCGGGCCGGGCTGGGGGTGGGGTGGGAGGGACCCCAGGTGGCTCTGCTTGGATGTGACTGGGACACCAACAGACCATGTGGAAAGAGGGTGGGGAGGCCGATGATTTTCAGGAACAGATGCTGTGAGTGGCTGCCTTGGAGTCATTAGGGTGTCTCCCTGGGTCCCTCAGGACAGACTAGGGGCTGGAAGCTCAGCACCCAGGACAGGCCTGGGCCTGTTTCTGGTGTTGCTTTGAGTGCGGGGTGGGGGGGGGGAGCCTCGGACTGAGTAGGATGCATGAGACAAATTATGCCCACAGAGACAGAAGCCTTCCCTCCCCAATTAGCGCTAGACTGCCCACAGGGGAGTGGCAGGGCAGCTGTGCCCCGCCACAGCACTGTTCTCTGTGACCATAGCTAAGCCAGCTCACCCGCTCCCTGGGGCAGGCAGTTTCTGGTTTCTTCCTGCGGCTTCCTCAGACCTCTGTCCCACAGGATAGTGCCTCCTGCAGCTTGAGGCTTTGTGGGGGAAAAGGGCAGCCTAGGTTTTGCCTGCAGATAGGACCAGCCTGAGCTGGTCTAGGCAGCCCCTAGAGGGCCAAAACCCAAGTGTGTGCCCAGGTAGGGATGTGTAGGCCCCTGAGGCCACTGTCCCTGTGACGAGGGTGGACCCTTGGGGACTGGTGGACAGGTTGTGCCTCATGTGATCTATTCTGTGTCCCTGGCAGCTATGCCCATGCCCTTGATGGCCTGTACCGCGTGGCCCGTGAAGGTGAGAGGAGCTGGCACTTTGCATGGGAGCCCCTCTTCCCCACCAGGGAGGCTGGGCTGGGGGCCCGACTTCCCCTCTCTTCTTGCAGAGGGCTTGAGGAGGTTATTCTCTGGTGCGACCATGGCATCCAGTCGCGGCGCCCTCGTCACTGTGGGCCAGGTAGGGCTTCTGCACAGGACAGGACTCCAAGAGTAAGGCAGTGGGCATAGGAGCCACCTGCTACCTGTTTGGGTAGGCACAGGTGGGTCAGGGCCACAGTGTGCGTCTGACCTTGGCCGGGTCCTGGCCTGTGTCTGGGCCTCTGGACTTAGCTGTGCGCGGATATGGCGGTGATAGAGGACAGGTGCTTGGTCACTGCTGGGTACTATCATTGTAAGCCTCTGCCTGAAGCTGTCCCGTCTACCCGCAGCTGTCATGTTACGATCAGGCCAAGCAGCTGGTCCTGGGCACCGGGTACCTGTCTGACAACATCTTCACCCACTTTGTCGCCAGCTTCATTGCAGTGAGTGCCTGGCCCTGGGGGCCAAGGGCACCTGGGGGGAGGTGTGGTTACAGGGTGGGGCGGGGGGTGAGAGGCTGGCAGGAGCCTGGTAGCACCACCCCTCAGGGGCTACAGAAGTGGATACTGTGTCTACCCAGGTCCTACCACTTCCTGGCATCCCTTCTCCCCGAGGCCCAGGCCTGCACACTCAGGACACCTCTGAGGAGTGGGAGCGGGGCTATAAGCCCCGGCTCTTTGGGCTGGCCTGTGGGTGGGGGTGCTGGGAGGTGCCTGCAGGCCCCCTGTGACCAGGCCTTTCCCCAGGGTGGCTGTGCCACGTTCCTGTGCCAGCCCCTGGATGTGCTGAAGACCCGCCTGATGAACTCCAAAGGCGAGTACCAGGTGAGGCCATGCTGACACCCTGCTGGCCACTGCTGGGTCCTCACCTGGGGACAGTGGCAGTCCCCATGGGGCTTTGGGGACACAGGGATGGAATTGTCCCCCACTATACCCTTCCCTTCCAGTTGCACTCCTCTGGGGAGCCCTTGGCTGGTAGAGTTGTGACTTTCCAAGCCCACGCATTGCTTTAAGCCCCATTTCCTGCTTGGGGTGGTGGCTCATGAACTCGGGAGGCCGAGCCCGGAGGATCACCATGAGTTGCTGGCCAGTTTGGACTACATAGAAGTTCAAGGCCAGCCTAAACAACACAAAAAAACAAAAATAAACAAAGCTAATTTCCTTTGCATGTTGACAGAGTTGCTCGGTGGAAATCGCCTGGGCCAGAGGAATGCAGCCCCTGCACTGTCTGGCTTTGGGCTCCCTCTGTTACCACTGTGTCCCTGTGACCCTCCCTTGGCAGTGACTGTCACAGTTCCATCCTCAGTGCCCCAGCCCTATGGGTATACCATCAAGGGCCTGCTTGACTGTCTGCTGGTGGGGTGGCCCTCAGTTCTGGGGTCCCTTGTTGATGTCCTCAGGGCTCCCGCTCACACTCAGCACCCCTGGGACCCTTTGGGGCCACCGCATCTAGTGGATACCAGAGAAGGAGTGCCTATGTGTCCCCCTTAGTGAGAAGCCACTTCCAGCATCTCTTCTGTCTCTCCTTCAGGGGGTTTTTCACTGCGCTGTGGAGACTGCGAAGCTGGGACCACTGGCCTTTTACAAGGTATGGTTGGGCAGCCGGGCCGGGGCGGGCATGGCAGGGGTGCCCCCCTGGGCCTTCACATCTCCCTCTCTGGTTCTTTGCCCAGGGACTCTTTCCTGCTGGCATTCGTCTGATCCCACATACCGTGCTCACCTTCGTGTTCCTGGAGCAGCTACGGAAACACTTCGGCATCAAGGTGCCCACCTGAGGCCTCCAGCACCGGGCTTGAGATCGGGGGAAGGGTGCGGCCTCCCCGCCTTTCTGGCCTGGGCCCATGGAGTGCCCACCGAGTTCCTTCCCTCCCTGGACCCCTGCCGGCCCCTCTGCTCCCCACTGGGCATTTGCCTGGGCTTGTCCCTCCCCACTGACCATTCACTCAGGAAGAGGGCAAAAGCGTCCCTCAGGGTGGCTTTCCACCCTCCCCACCCAGCTTCCTCTTTCCAACAGGCAGTTGCTGCAGAGCAGGGAGGGGCAGGATGACCTGTGCCCCGCTCTAGCTGAGTTTTGCTCCAGAAGCAGTAGCATCTTCCAGCAGCCTCCGCTGAGGGAGGCGCTGGACGGTAGGGTGGGGCTCGGACCCTGCAGCTGCCCGCCACACTCGTGAGCACGTGCACTTTACTCTCACGAGAGGGGCCACAGCTTTAGCACCCTCAGAGGTAGTGCCTCCCCCAAGCCCCTGCTCCTGGGAGAAGGGATGGGTGACAAATCACCAGCCAGTGCCAGGATGGCAGGGTCCCCACATACCCCTTTGTGGGTGCAGCCCCAGATGCTTTAATGATTCGCTTTGCCTGACAAAACCTCAGTGCCCACAGCCTGCTGCTGTCCACCCAGCTGGTGCCCAAGGTCCTCAGATGCTTGCAGTCTCTGCTTCCCAGCTCTCTGGGAAAACAGGGCCACAGGCATCCCCCAGGACTGCTGGCGTGGCCTGTGGTCACCCAAGAGCCCGTAGCAGCAGAACCACCACCAAAGCAGCCTGTCTCCCTGTTGGCCTGCAGCACTGCACGGGTCCAATAAAGGAGTGGCCTGGGTGACCCACGCCAAGTCTGTTCTTCCACACCATTGGCTGCCTCGTGGCACATGGGCAGTGGGGACCCTTCTGCACCCCCAGAGAGGACAGGGGAAGGATCTGGGGTCACACTTTTAGACAGCCTGCGGACAAAGGAATGCCCAGTGGCTTCCCCAGTGCAGAGGGGAGAGAAGGTAAGGGCAAGGTATGGGGAGCTCTGGTTCTATAGTGCGACCCCTCCCTGCAAGCTCTGTGAGTCCTGGGGGCAGGCTGGTCTCACTGGACCCCTTGCCAGGCTGTCAGGGGTGCCCTCAAGTCAGTCCCGACCAGTACGGCCTGGCCCAGGAGACTGTGGGGCTACAGAGTGCTTCTTGGACCATTCTGGGAGCTGGAAGCAAATCTCAGCCCTCCTGTTACTTGTATATAAATGCTTAAATGCGCTGGCCAAGACGGTGCCCGTCAGCCCAGCACTCTGGAAGCCTGAAGCAGCCAGGTGGAGAATTCCAGCCCAGCCTGACCAACTCAGCCAGCCCATCTCCAGGCCTGGGGGATGGTTGGGAGGGGAAGCTCAGTCAAGAGCCCCTGGGTTCCTTCCCAGCCCATCTCCATGCACTTCAGGGTGTTGCGCAGAGCAGAGCACTTGTCCAGCATGCCCGAGGCCCTGGGTTCCTTCCCCAGCACCACCAAAACATTAAGAAATATGTACACATATATACCAAAATTATTATAACTGCAGTAATAATTATTTACAGGTTAAAAATTGTAATGGTGTATCTTTCCCCTCCTCAGGTATCTACTTGGTGCTCAGGTTTCCCAAGGGTGTAAGAGTTGGGCTTAGGAGATCTAAGTCCAGTGAGGGCTGCCCCTCCTCTCCCCCTGCATTTCTGGTTAATCGGCCCAGGTCCACTTGGCAGCCCAACCAAGCTGCCCCAGCTCACAGTGGCCACAGTCTAATGGACTGGTGGGGGTGGGCAGGCAGCAGGAGTTGGCAACATGGCCAGGAGGACTGGGATGGACAAAGATGGGCAGTTCAGAAACCCAACTCGGGCCAAGAGATTGCAGAGGAGCTGCTTCCTACAGACTCAGGCTGGGTCCAAAAACAGCACGTGCCCTGCATTCCAGAAGCGGACCACCTAGTCCGGTTTGGCCAGGTGGTGGGGTGGGAGGGACCCCAGGCTTCCGGCCACAGAGGAGAGCTTAGGGAGAGCAGCAGAGGGGGAGGCAGGGCTGACAGGTCAGAGGGCAGCCGCTCCAGGAGGTGGTGGCCTGGTCCTGGCATTGCTCCCGATCGGATGAGCACTTTCTTCTGTCACCCGTGGGTCTTAATAAATTTATAGCTCTTAGAAAACAGAGTAGAGCTGCCAAGACAACCTGGTGTAGGAAGAATAGTCTACAAATGGTGCCAGGACAGCTGACTGTCCCCAGAGACAAGGCTGAGGTTGGACCCTCACCTCAGCCCAGGAGGGCTCATGGGCTGCACATGGGGCCAGGACTGACCCTAGTGGGGACAGGCAAAAATAACACGAGACCTTCCCTTGTCAATTCAAGGCTGTGACCGCCACAGCCACTGCCATTTACTTTCTGCTTGGGCTCTAGGGTGCATGTCGAGTGGGAGGTGACAGGGTAGAGAAGAGTGACTCAGAGCCAGCCGTCACCCACAGCAGTCAGGAGGCGCCCGTGGCTTTCAGTGGTTGGACTGGGGACAAAAAGTAGAGAACCAAGTGTGGTCCATTTGGGGACTGACTGCCCCAGAGGTGTCATCTGTCCTCCCGGACTGGTTGGTGCAGATTTCGGGGTTTTCTTATAGAAGCGTCAATGTGGAGCTGGGGACAGAGCCCAGGCCCGCAGGCAAGCTAAGCATACCTGCACTGAGACACCCTCCCAGGACCTCTGTCGAGACCTGCGTCTCCCAAAGTCCTAGAGGAAAACAAAAAGTCCTTAGATTTGGAAAGGATCTATTGATTGATTGACTGACTGGTCTTTTTGAGCAGGGTCTCACTATGCATTCAGGCTGGACTTGGACTCACTTTGTAGCTCAGGCTGACCTCAAAGTGATGATCCTCCTACCTGGGCCTCCCAAGTGCTGGGATTTCAGGAATGCACCACCACACCTGGCTTCACTCTGGCAGAATTAAAATGGCCCTGGCCCTCTGCCCCTCTCCAGGGATTCCCTACAGTCCATCGTTGTTGGGACAGAGCGTCCGGAGGCTCAGGGGCTCAGTGGACTCAGAAGCCTTGTGAGGAGCCAGGGAGGAGGCTTCCAGTTGTCATCCATGACTGAGTGTGCTGTAAAAAGTAGCACTGCTGGTTGTGACCACTGCATGTCCCTCTGCAGTACAGCCCCAACTGCTAGAGAACTAGGGCTGTTTCCCTGCTGTGGCGTAATGGAAGATGACGTCCCCCGCCCTCCGGTACACTTCAGTGTCTCAGTTGCCAAGGTTATAGCTCCTGTTCCGGTTCCGGTTGCTTCCGTCTTACGAATGGCTGGTTACTCTGAGGCACACTGTATAAACCAATCCCCAACTGGCAGCCATCCTGCCTCTGTACGTCCAGCCTGCTTATCCCATATAAACCCAGGTCAGGGCCTGACATTCTGGGAATGATCCTGATCAGTGCCCATCATTACAAGTAAATCTGCCCCCAAATCCTGCTTATATGTGCCATTGCAGTGGGAGCACAGGTTTATAATGCTAGTACTCAGGAGCCTGAGGCAGGAGGGCCTTTGAGCTCAAGGACAGCCAGGCTACATAGTGAGGCAACAACAAAAAACCCACTATTAAACCGGGCCAGTAGTGCATGTTAGGTTAAAGCCCCTCTCTCAGCAGCTTCACCTCAAGTCTAGATTTAAAGCCAGCTGATTCTCATTCCAGTCCAGGCTTGATAACCACTCCCCTGCCTCTCTGGAGGGGGCTAAAGTTCCTGCTCTTGGCCCCTGCTCCACAAGGTGCTGCACTTGTCCTGCTAATAAATCCTTCTGCCTCAACTGCTCATCTCCGGGTCTCAAATCCACCTGACCTTTGGTGGCAAAGCCAGAGAGGCCTTTGGGAAACAACAGATCCCTGGGACACTAGCTTGTCATCCCTGCAGCAGATGCCAGCCGTCCTCCCCATCCAGGCAGCCATCCTCCCCTCCAGGCAGCCGTCCTCCCCTCCAGGCAGCCGTCCTCCCCTCCAGGCAGCCGTCCTCCCCATCCAGGGAGCCATCCTGAGCTGGAGTCTGCCATCTCCTCCCCATGACCTTGATGTGTTTTCCTCATGGTCTGGAAATCCTGGTGCTAGGTGTCCGTCCTTCCCAGTATGGGGAACTGGCCACTGGCCTGGCCTCACAGGATATGGAGGACACCAATGTCCACTGGTAGCTACAGTGAGGCTACTCAGACATGGGGTGAGACACAGGCACTGTCCCCGTTGTTCTCTCCTCTGGCCCCGTAGGCCCTCACCTACTGCACCCGGGCCTCCAACTCAGCCCTCTGGTCCCTGAAGACTCACTTCTGTTCCGTCACCTTAAAAACCCTCTGTCGGGGGGCGGGGGGGGAGTCAACAAAACAAAAAATGGATTTTCTTCTGTAAGGCAGTTTAGTAGATAATAATCAATAACCTAAACACAGCACCTGCCACGTCCAGTCTTCCTGACTTCCACAGATTTATCCAGCAGTTCTGGGAGTCCCTTATGCATAGGGCTGCCTTTACCTGCCTGGATTTCAGCCACCCTCAGGTCCCAGTCTGCTCCAGTCTCCCTCGCCGCCCCGATAACCCCTTACGGCCTCTCCCCTGCATACTCTCATGCCCCTCCCCCTTCGGACTCATTGGTGTAACTCCATGGCGTTAAAATAGCAGAAATTTGCACAAGGGGTCTCTCTGGTTAACCTAAAAAAGTGCTGTGGTAGCCCCTAGAGAGACACTTGTCTCATCTGTGGCTTTGCCTGCTTTTGGGTTTGTTTTGGTTTGGTTCCATTTTGGTTTTTTGACACAGGGTCTGGTTAGTTGTGTGAGACAGGGTCAGGCTGATCTTGAACTCACTATGTACCCTAGGCTGGCCTCAAATTCTTTCTGCTTCAGCTTCCAGAGTGCTTGTCATTACAGATGAGTTTCACCAGCCTGGCTGTCTGCCTGTTGATCACCGTTTATAATAATCAACTGTGAACTTCAGGAACTGTCGGGAAAGACCCCACTCAGCCGAGAAATTGGCTGCCTGAACCAATTCACTTCAGTGTTCTCTGCTCAGATGGCTTCCAGGGTTTTCCCCAGCATCTCCCAGCGTCCCCCACCTGTGAGATTAGAAGAAATACTTTTTTTTTTTCTTTTTGAGACAGGGTTTTGCTGGGCAGTTCAGGCTGGCCTTGAACTCACTTTGTAGCGCAGGCTGGCCTTGACCTGGCAGCGATCCTCCTGCTTAAACAATGCAATTTAAAAACAAATTAAAAATTTAAAAAGGATCTGTGTAAGATCACAGTGGCCCTGGTGTACACCCCACACATACAACAGCAGCAGACTAAACTCCGGATTCCAGGCCCAGATCAGGTAAATACAGAAAAAAGCTGAAGTAAAACAAAATATCAATGCTGATGCCAAAAAGATAAAGGTTTTTTCCTTTTCTTTTCTTCTTCTTCTTTTCTTTTCTTTTTTTTCTTTTTTGACAGGAATTTACTATGCAGTTCAGACTGGCCTGAACTTTGTGTTTGGTCCGCCCGTCTGAGACAGCACAATCATCATGGCATCAGGTCAAAGCTGTGCCGTGCTAATGCACACCTCCTTCTTCCCAGAAGCCCCTATGGCTTCTCCTTCCCAAAAAAGTCTGCCAGAGCTCAGGAATGTAAAGGTTTACCCAACTCCCTGCACTCTCACAAAATAAATCAGCTCACATCAGTACCCAGAGCCCTTCCCCCATGAGAGCCTATATCAGGCAGAACCCGCCCTTTGTCTGCGGGGAGTGGTCACAGCCTTCCTTGTGGTGACACCCTCCCTCCGTGCCCCCCATTTAAACTCTCTTCTTATCTACTTGCCTGGTCTCTTTAATATTCTGCCTAGATTGAGGACAAATCACTCAATCACTTTGTAAGCCAAACTGGCTTTGAACTCAAAGTGATCTTCCTGCCTCTGCTTCCCAAATGCTGGGATTATAGGTGTGCACCATCATGTCCAGCCTAAAAAGATAAAAGATTTTTAAAAATGGTCTGTAGCTCTATTTGATCACTCGGGAGGCCAAGACAGAATTGCCATGAGTTTGAGGCCAGCCTGGGCTACATAGTGGGACCCTGTCTCAAAAAAAAAGAACGGTCCCAAGGGACATCCATTTACCCAAAACCAGTTGAATACAGAGGGCCGGCAGAACCAGAAATCTCCAGGAATGTCAGCTGGGTCTGAGCCTCAAAATAAGAGGCTATGACTTCCCAGAGTACGGAACTTTACGTACCAGAAACTGAAAGGGGCTGGGGACTTAGCTCAGCAGTGTAAGGGCCTGCCTGGCAAGCACGAGGTTGTGAGTTCAATTCCTGGCACCAAAAAGAAAAAAACTGAAGCAGCAGCCTTGTAAATTCACTCATATGCTGTCCTAAGTAAGTTATGCAGTCTACAGACTGGCCCTTTGCATGTCCTCCTTCGTGTATGTATATTGCAAAGATGTTTTTCCCCTCCCTGGCCAGCTCAATTTACTCACATAGTTCCTGCCATCCTCCCTTCACTCATCCTTGAACCTCTCCCTTCTTCATGAGGTGATAAATTCTGGAAAGGCCTTAGATCAGGGCCTTTGTCCCTGTACCCTCACTTGGATTGGATTTAGGGCCCCTTGGTGCCCTTAACTTTGAATATGTCTTGGTGTCTTTACTCTCGCCATGGTTTGCATTGGAGGTGGTAGATTGGAATTAACCCCCTGGAATTCCAATTACATCTCAGTGGGATTACAAATATAACTTTCTGAGGTGGACCGGAACAGGAATTACAATATTTGGATTACAATATACAATATTTGTTTTTTGTTTGTTTGCTTGTTTTTTGGTACCAGGGATGGAAAACACAACCTCACACTCGCTGGACAGAGCTTAAACTGTTAAACTAGATCCCTGGACCTAACATATTCAATATTTGGATTACAATAGGAAATTGGATTACAATGCTCCACCAGCTTTTGCTATTGGTTGATTTCTTGATAATAGCCATTCTTTCAGGAGTGAGGTGGAATCTTAGCATTGTGGCTAGGGATTTAGCTCAGTGGTGTAAGTGCCTGCCTGGCAAGTGCAAGGTTGTGAGTTTGATCCCCAGTATCAAAAAAAAAAAAAAAGAAAAGAAAAGAAAAAGAAAAAGAATCTTAGCATTGTTTGAATTTGTGTTTCTCAAAGGACCAGTGATATTGAACATTTTTTCATATATTTATTTCCTGTTTGTATTTCTTCATCTGAGAAGTGTGTAATCATATCAGATGCTCATTTGTGGATTGGGTTTTTTTAATTTGAAGGGCTGGAGCTGGGGGTCTAGCTCAGTGGCAAAGCACATACCTGGCAAGCACAAGGTCCATGGTTCGATTCCTAGCACCCAAACAAAAAATCCTCACAAAATTTGGAGGTCTGGTTTTCAGTTCTTTATATATTCTAGATAGTAGTCCTTTGTCAGAGGAATAGCTGCTACCAAATGTTTTCCCATTCTGTGGGTTGTCTCTTCATGATTTCTTTTGTGGTATGTGGCAATAACTGTAAATGGTGGATTGTTTCACTCCAAAGTGGAATCAGATAAGACCACCAGCCAGAACAGCACCCTGGCAATAAGGAATGGCAATAAAAGATGATTAATCAACAATGCCCTCAGGGTAAGAGAGGATATGAAAGAAGAAAGAAAGGGAGAGAGAAAGAAATAAAGCAAGAAGGAGAAAGAGAAAAAAGAAAGAGAAAGAAAGAAAAAAGAAAGAAAGCAAGAAGGAGAAAGAGAAAAAAGAAAGAAAGAAAGAAAGAAAGAAAGAAAGAAAGAAAGAAAGAAGAAAGAAAGAAAGAAAGAAAGAAAGAAAGAAAGAAAGAAAGAAAGAAAGAAAGAAAGAAGCCGGGTGTGGTGGCTCACGCCTGTAATCCCAGCACTCGGGAGGCTGAGACAGGAGGATTGTTTAGATTTCAAGACCAGCCTGGGCTACAAAGTGAGCTCAAGGCCAGCCTGAACTGCATAGTGAGAACCTGTCTCAAAAAGATAAAAAAAGGAAAGAAAGAAAGCTGTCAAAATAAAAGTGGAGTCACTTGTTTCAACCTGACCAGAAGACAGAGCCCAGAGGTAATAAATGTCCTTCAGTGCCTGATTGTAACTATTTAACATTCAAACTGTTCTTGTTAAAAATGGCTACCAATTATTCTAAAGAATTCTCTTTGTTTCATGTTTGTACAACTACCTCCTCCAATTTATTTCTTCCAGCATCCTACAGTTTTCAATAACAGGCCTCAAACCAATGCCTAAATCTATGCCAAAAACCCATGGGACCTCATCATTCAGCTTAGGCCCCCCTCTGAGCTCAGAGCCCCCTTACCCCTGACAATGAGGCCCCACTTAGCCTGAAGAAGTCACAAGTGTGACCACTTTGTCCCTCTGCTGAGTCATCAGGAAAAACTCAGAAAAAGGTGACATTCTTAGCTCCCATTCCCCTTTGATGACATTCCTCTTTGGTGGCACACTTCTGCCTTCTGCCAGACACCCTCTACACTGCCACAAACACTGTGCTGGTGGTTACTCAGAGCACAAGACAGAAGTCCCGGGCTGAAGGGGTGCTCAGGCCATCTCCAGCCCTCTGAGAAGGGCCCGGCCGGTCCAAGTCCAAGGCTCACTCTGACCTGCCCTTTTGCGTCTGCTGCGCCTTGCTGCTGGCACCTGACCAAGCCCCAGTCTCCCAGTCGCCAGAACAGAGCCCAGCGTCCTCCAGAGGTAGCAGATGAGCTGATCTTGTTTCTTCTGGGTATGGGGACAATCTATTTGGTTTTACACAAATAAGCAGGACGTTTAGCTTTTTGCTGTTTGTTTGTCTGACTGAGATAGGAGGTCACCATGCAGCCCAGGCTGTCCTTGGACTCACTATGTAGCCCAGGCCGGCCTTGAACTCCCGGCCATCCACCTGCTCAGCCTCCCAAGTGCTGGAAAACAGGAGTGTGTGACCAGGCCCAGCTGCTCAGCACTTTAAAAATAACCCCCACACATTTCTTTCTGGCACCCCCAACTTACCTACTCCGTAAGTGGGAGAGACACACTTTGCAGTATTGGGGATTGAACTCACCACCTTGTGCTTGCCAGGCAGGCACTTATGCTACTAAGCTAAATCCCCAGCCCCAAAAGACACACTTTCAAACTCACATTCTACCATTACCATCCCTGATCTTAGCTACTCTTTTCCTCCTTGCCTACCACATGGATTACACAACACAGGTTACACAGACTTTACCTCTGGTTCAACCCCGACAAGTCACCCCCCACCGTCACTCGTCACCCTCAGAGACCCCACCTGCTTCCCCAACAAGACGCAGTGTCCCTTAACCTGTAGGCCATATGGAGACTCCAACCCCCATCTCCAGACTCCTCTCTGATAGATCTCTTAAACCTACCAGTTTTTACAACACTCCTAGCCTAGCCATAAAAATCCAGAAGTGGTGGCACATGCCTGTCACCCCAGGACTCAGGAGGCCGAGACAAGAAGATTGCTATGAGTTGGAGGCCAGCCAGGGCTACATAGTGAGGTCAAGTCCAGCCGGAACTACATAGCAAGACCCTGTCGGCCCCTTCCCTCAAAAAAGAAATCTAACACCTAGACCAGGACATGCATACTATCAGTGAACCTTCCCTACCTGTATTCTGCAGGCCAAAGGTACTGGTTCAGCTTTGGATGGGTGCTGTGGTCGGTTGTATTTGTGAATTCTTTCACAAATTCCCTACCTGTAATCGCCCTAGTCCTAATACACAACAATTTTCCCTCACAACTGCCAGCTAGGTCTCGTTTTACAGTTCCTGTCCTCAAAGATACTTTTTTGTTTTACTATCTCTCTTGACCCTAATTCTCAAAATTCTTTTTGCTTTCCTTAGACTGATTCCAACACTGACAGCTCCCAATGTAAACTCCCTTCCTCAGGGATTTGACCACAACCCGTACTTTTGTGTTTTATTTTTTTCTATCAGGAATTGAACTCAGAACCTTGAGCTTCCCAAGCAGGCGCTTACACCACTGAGCTCTGTCCCCGGTCCTGACCCATACTTTTTTAGACAAACACAGCCAGAGGCCTCTTGTCCCTTCCCCCAAACCCTGGCTGCCCCACCCAGTGTGTCTGTGACCTTCACAGTTCAGCTCTTCTCTGAATCTGTGTATAACAGCCACAGTTCAGTTACTCAACTTCCTAACAATAAAGGGATAGTGGGTGTTGCAGTTCATAGCTAGGTGTCCCCACAAAGCCTCCTGAGCTCAGAGGTGGGGCTCCTTGCAGTGACTGGATCACAGGCGGTGATACCCAGAAGTAGATTAGCCTGCTGATGAGTTTATAACTAAATACGATGCAGGGAGGTGACACCTGGCGGGAGGAACTGGGTCGCTGGGGTGGGGCCTGGAGAGCCCTACCTTCCTCCTCCTCCTCCTCCTCTCTTTTCCTGCTGCCCTGCCATAAATTTTTTTTTTTCAGTCTTTTTGAGACAGGGTCTCGCTATGCAGTTCAGGCTGGCCTTAGGCTCACTTTGTAGCCCAGGCTGGTCTCAAACTTGCAAATGATTCTCCTGCCTCAGCCTCCCAAGTGCTGGGATTACAGGAGTGCCCCACCACACCTGGCCCTGCCATGAACTGTTTCTTTTCTGCCAGGCCCCTCTGCCATGCTGCCCCGCCTTAGAACCGGTTGAAACCAATACAAACTGTGAGCCAAAATCAACTTTTCATCTTGGGCGTTGAGCACTGTGTCTTAGCGATAAGAGAGTAACTAAGAGCTGAGAACGCAGCAGTAACTTTCAAACAGTCATTCTGATTTGGAATGAAAGAGATGTTAAAATGTTCCACATATCTTGAAATCTGGGCTGATCCTGACATAAATTTACTGGAGAACAAAGGTCCAATCTGCAATTAAGCCACTGATATTATAAAGAAGCATGAAAATAAGATATAAAGATGTGAATAAACCATCAGTTTCTGTAAATGTAAATTCACATGTTGTAAACTCACATTTTTGGGGAAACGAAATTTTTTGTGCTAGAGAAGGAAGATGTCGACTTCTCTTTCAGCCGTTTTTGGAATTTGGTATTTATTTACTTACTTGGTTTTTGGAGGGAGGCTCTCACTATGTTGCTCAGGCTGGCCATGGACTGATAGCAGTGCTCCTGCCTCAGCTTCCCAAGGGCCGGCATTGCAGGTATGTGCTTCCACGGCTGGCTAGGAAATTTGATATTTAAAAATTTTTTTTCCTTCTCCTAAGGGCCAGCTGTGCACAGTGACTAATCCTGTGAATGCATGTTCTCACCTAGTCGAAAGTGTTATAAAAGGCAACAGCACTGCTCCGAGTCGAGTCACGTGATGGGACTGGGTTCATGTCCCTAAGGTGGCAGCTACTGTGTTACAGACTTCTTCCTCTCTCTGTGGAGAGAGAAGCTTCGTTTTCCTTGTGGCAAAGGCTGGAAGAGAAGTGCTACAAGCGACTTAACCCAGAAGACATGCG
Organism: Hydrochoerus hydrochaeris; assembly: GCA_004027455.1. Taxonomy (NCBI): domain Eukaryota; kingdom Metazoa; phylum Chordata; class Mammalia; order Rodentia; family Hydrochaeridae; genus Hydrochoerus; species Hydrochoerus hydrochaeris. The sequence continues at coordinate 120,798 of PVLA01002291.1, forward strand.
GCACAGACTGCTGTGGGCCTGCCCTCCACTCTGAGCACGCAGGGGTGGAAATAAAAATTTTCTGGGAAGGAGAAGTAAAGTGTCTCAGGTAGCACCATCTGAGCTTTGGCATTTTACATATCGTTACAGCGGTTTCTGCTCATCAAGGAACCAAGCTGTACTGGAAGAAGTGACAAACTGAACTTTATTATGGCAGCAGGTCCAGAGGAGATTGGCACCCCAAAGTCTGAGCCCCAAGCTAGGGGTTTGCAGGCCTCTATAGGGCCTCTTGGTGGGAAAGGGAAGAAAGCTAAGGTACAGACACAGAACAAAGGCATTTATTCATAGGTGACAGGGTGACAGCTTTGCACATCTAGGCGGCCTCCTCTGCAGGCAGGGAAGGGAGATGACAGGTGTCCTGAAGCTGTCTCCTGCCATCACACCGAGGTGTGAGGTGCGGCTGGTAGGGAAAAGGAGGAAAGGGGAGGGGTGCAACGGGGAAGGTCTCAGTCTGGGTTAGAAGCTTAGGTTTCCTCAGCATCTCCCCCCTCCATGCCCTGCGTGGTTTGTTCTGACGTGGTGTCACATTGAGGTTGAGTCTTCTCAGAAGCGCCAGCAGGCAGCGCTGGCCTTTAAGTACTCCTATGCGTGGGCCTGGTTTTGGAGGAAGTCTATGAGCAGCCTGAATATACACGGCCCAGAGAGCAGCAGGAGCCCTGTGCGACCCACCGCAGTCCTAGAAAAGGATGAGCCAGGAAGGGATTTGCTTGGCTCTCGGTGGAGCCTGTGAAGGCGGGTTAGACTAGTGTCCGGGGCACCGAGTATGGCTCCTTGTACTACGGATCCCAGCAATACATCTGAGCTGTTGTGTTTGGGCCTGGGAGTTCCCATCCCCGGGAACTGGGCTCCTGTGTGTGCCTGTCCTTGGGTGTGTACACACATCCAGCAAGAGTAATTGGCTCCTTCCTGGTGGAGGAGGTTACACGAGACACTGAGGAGGCGCTGGGCTTGGGGAGGGTCCCTGTGGCCCACTCAGCTGACCAAGGCCTGTTAAGTCCATGTGGTGACACTGGTGTTGTTTTTGGTTCTCTCAAACTCTGCAGATTACCTCCTTTTGTTCTTCTTTTACCTTTCTTATACCAATCTGGACCTTTCACTGGATAAATGTTCGTCATGGTCTTCCAACAGATGGTTTGTCCTGTTCTGCAGTGACCTTATTGTCCCCTACCTGTGATCAAGCCATACTTACAAACCTTTCCACAGGGAACATGGGGACACATGCTGCGTCCCCTTGGTAGACATACGTGTGAGCCCATCTATAACAGCCATCTGATGTACATTCATAAGTCAAAAATCCTGGTACCCACTTTGGGGTCCACATTCCCATGGGACAGGAGGGCATTGGATTAGGGGCTGGAAAGGCCCTTTGTGTGAGTGGGAGGGACAAGTGAGCCTGGTGGGGGATCAGAGCACCCACAGGACAAGGTCAAAATGAAGAGACACCCCTCACCTAAAGACCAATCTCTTGGGGCCACCTCTGCTTGGCCTGTGGTGAATATCAGGGTTACCAGTCCAAGAACAGAAAGACATCAGGGATGATAGTGCATAGTACTCGGTGTGTTAGTGTATAGAAGGGGTGGGGACCCTCCTGTGAATGGTGTCCTCAAGCTTCTACCATGACTGGACTGGTCAGCTTCCAGTGTGACCAGACCAGGGCCAGCTTCCCTCTGTGGTGCCTTTGAGGTCACATTGTATTCAGGTGGTCTCCACCCAAGTCAAGTTTTTAGGGGGTCTCTCAGGCCCAGGGGGCTAAGGAGTCTTCAGGGTGAGCCTTTCTTCAGCCTCATGTGGAGTATCCCAGGGTCAAGACCTGCAACTTTGACAGCAGTTGGGGTGACAAGCACAGCAGTGTGAGGTCCTGTCCACACGGGCTGAAGGGCTTCTTTTTTCCAGTCTTGGACACAGACTGAGTCCCCTGGTACAAAGAGGTGTGCAGGGCTGCCTGGAGCCATTGAGATTCTCTTGGGGCTGACTTTATTGATATAAGAGACCACTTTTCCTAGGCCTGGGACTGAGCAGTCAGATCTGATTTTCCTAGCTTGACATCTCCTAGATCTGACATCTCCTCTGAAGGCTCCAATGAGGAGAGGGGCCTCCCAAACAGGATTTCATGGGCAGAGTAGCTGGATGGTCCCAGAATGCATCAGGCCTGTGGTAGGGCCAGGGGCAGCGTCTTTACCCGGGGTAGGCAGGTTTCCTGACGGAGTGTAGCCAGTGTGACTTTTAGGATGTGATTCACATGCTGTTTTCCAGAGCTCTCAGGTCTGTGGGCCATGTGGTGATTCCATCCGTCTTCAGTAGATCTGTAAGAGTCTGTGTTATTTCCACCATGAAGGCCAGTCTGTGGTCACTCCCGAGAGTGAGGGGCAGCCCATACACGGGAACGATTTCTTGCAGCAAGACCTTGACCACTTCTCAGGTTTTTGCTGTCCATGTGGGAATGGCCTCTACCAAGCCTGCGTATGTGTAGGTGAGGACCAGGAGATATCTATAGCCGCAACTTGGCCTTACCTCTGTAAAGTCCACCTCCCAGTCTTCAAAGGGGAGGTTCCAGAGTATTGTACCCCAGAGCAGCCTTTGGCGTTTGCAGAGGGTTGTTCCAGGCGCAGGTTGGACACTTTTGGAGCAGAGGAATGATAGTTGAGGAACACAGAAGTATGGGCTCAATGGTGTCTCTGAAGCTGTTTTCCTAGGTGAGTTATCCTGTGGTCCTCTTGGACAAAGGGGTGAGCAGCAGTCCCCTGGGGCATGAAGTTTCTTTGGCCCTAGGATGTCCACCACCCTCCCCTGTTCCTGCAAGCTCCTTCTTCCTGTGCCCAGCGATTTTCCTTGGGAGAGCATCCCCCTAGTTACCCTCCGGAACACCTGGCGCTCTGTTTCGTGTGTGGAACTTGGGAAGGCGTCAGTAACTGTTCACAGAGGAGCATCGAAGGCACCGGCCTCCTCGGGGTCAGAGCGGGCAAGGCTTTGGAGGCCTCCGACATGGCATTATGTTTGAGGTGGACATTTGTGTGGTGTCTGATCTGCCAGTTGATTTCCTTCCGTAATAGGGTCTTGCTGCTTTTGATGCCCCTGGCAATGTATGATGTCTACCTTTCCGGGTTCCCGGATGGCTTCTAGGAGCAGGGATATTTCTTCTTCATTTTTAATTTCCTTTCCCCCAGCATCAATACTTCTTTATATCTGGTTCTGTGAACCTGTGCTGTGGCAGAGGTATGCTCAGAGTCAGTATAAATGTCTGCAGTCTTTCCTCAGGCCCTGGAGAGCTAGGATGAGGGCCCATAACTCAGCCCTTTGCACAGACCATCCCTTGGGGAGCGGGCCAGCCTCAGTGACCTGCTCACCAGGGGCAACTGCATAACCAGCCAGTCATTCTCCTTGCTGAATGAAGCTACTGCCTCAACAGTGGCGTCTGGTCTGGGCTCTGGGATCTCACTGAGGTCAGGACAACTCGAGAATGCTTCACTGATGGCTTCTTCAGAGCCAAGATCTGCTGGACCCTCTTCAAAGGAGGTGGCTGGGTTTAGGGTCTGAACAGTCTCTAGAGCCACTCAAGGATTTTCACAACTGCTACTAGGTCATTCAGGTATTTGAGAGCCATTTGTGTGCCTGGTTGTCATGACCAAGTATGGGACCTTCACTTGTACAACTGGCTCAGTGTCAACTGGCCAGCCTCTCAAGGGCACGGAGACATGGGGCCATGCCGCTGCCACAGTGTCTAATTGCTTGGACAGGATGCTGCTGGCCTTGGACAGGGTCCCACTGTTTGTGTTAGGACTCCGAGTGCCACTTGGTTCTTTTCACAGATGAAGAGATTAAACCCCCAGCTCATGTCTGCACTCGTAATGCTGGAGAGTGAACAAGCGACCTTTTGGCCTCCTTGAAAGCCTCTTGTTGCTCCCCACACTTGAGGGGCTTTGCCGCCGTCCCCTCAAAGCTGAGGAGAGCGGCTTGATCTTTCCAGAAAGTCCTGGAATCCCAATGCCACAGAATCCAGGGGCTTGGGGTTGGGGGTTTAGCTCAGTGGTGTAAGTGCCTGCCTGGCAAGTGCGAGGCCGCTCAGGGATCGAACTCACAAACTCACACTTGCCAGGCAGGCACTTAAGCCACTGAGCTAAATCTCTGGCCCCTCCCAGGAGCTCTTGGAGCCATTTCTTGTTAGTTGGTCTTGGGGTGGAACAAATAACCTGTTTCCTTTCTAGCCAGGGACCCTTGGCCTTTTGTTGTTATGAACCCCAAATATGAATAGAGGGACAGCATCTTTGTGCCTCCACTCCCCCCACCCCCGGCACTTTTTACCCTGGGATTGTTGAGGGAGGTCCCACACCCCCTCCCAACATTCCTGATTCTTCTTACTTGCAAGCAGTAAGAAGAACTCACATACTAGAGCAGAACACAGGTCACTTGGTCTCCTGGAGAGGTGGCAGGTCAGCAGGGAACCTCCCCAAACAAGGGGAGGCGGGGCTGCAGCCTTGTAGGAACCTGAGCCATGTCAATTGAGTCTTTCAACTCCTGTTGGAGTCTTCACCTTCGAAAATGAGTAGAAGCTGTCGTGAGGGAGTAGGCACAGGTGGAAGAAGGCATCCCTGAGACCTAGGCAGGTGAACCAGGTTGACTTGGGTACAAGTAAGCCCAGCAAAGTGTAGGGGTTTGGGACAACCTGGTGCAGCATTTTGGTGACATTGCTGACTGCTGGGGGTGGGGGGATCTTGTAATGGTCAGTAGCCACTGCTGGGTTTGTTTGTTTGTTTGTTTGTTTGTTTGTTTGGTTGGTTGGTTGGTTGGTTTGGGCGTTGGGGATTGAACTCAGGGCTCTGTGCATGCAAGGCAAGAGCTCTACCACTGAGCACACCTCTAGCCCAACCACCAGGATTTTCTTTTTGTACCAGGGATTGTTTTGCTTGTTTTTGTTTTTTGGTACTGCGGATTGAACTCACCAACCTCACCAGCCTCACACTTGCCAGGCAGGAATCTGTTCTGCTGAGCTAAATCCCCGGCACTTCCACCAGGATTTTTGACAGGCTGCAGAGGAACGTCTAGTGTGACTGACACTCTTACTCTATTAAGATTCCTTGGTGCAACCACTGTGAAATCAGTATGGTGGCTCCTCAAAAAACTAGGACTAGGTGGGGTTTAGCTTAGTGGTCTAAGGGCCCGCCCTGGTAAGCACGAGGTTGTGAGTTTGATTCCAGGTACAAAAACAAAACAAAACAAAACAAAACTAGGACTAGAGGTCCCATTCAACCCAGCTATTACCCTTCTGGGTATCTCCCCAGAAGAATTAAGAACATCATACCACAGAGATACATGTGCACCCATGTTATCTTGGAAACAACCCAAATGCCCATTGACTGAGAAATGGATTTTTTAAAAATGTATTTTTGTACAATAGAGTACTACTCAGCCACAAATAAGGATAAACTGGAGACTTTTACAGGTAAATGGATGCAACTTGAGACCATGCTCATAAATGAAATAAATCAGACACATATGTGTAAACATCGTGTTGTCTCACTAGTGTGAGAAGCTGAAACAACATATGTATATGTCTATGTCTATGTATATAAAAAACATAGTTAAGATAGTTGTGATGTTGGACCTTGGGGCTCTGGAAAAACGGGCAGCCGCCAGCATGCCGCTCTGGTAAGTGGCTGTGGCCTGGGAGGCTGCGGCCGCCCCAGGGCAAGAACCATATCAGCGTTTCCTGAGACCCGTGATGAGCCATGTTGGACCTTGGGGCTCTGGGAAAACAGGCAGCTGGTTCACCCCTCTGGTAGGCAGCTGTGAGCCTACCGGGGCGCGGGCTAAGAGTCAAACATCCACCACCACAACCACCACCCCCACTAGCAAGTGAGAGCCAGAGATCTGAGTCAAACTCTTGTGAGTTTGACTATACGCGACATAGCAAATTAGGGGGATTTTCTTCTGCCATCTCTTTGAGGGCAAATATTTTTATCTCTGTTTTGCTCTGTTTTGATCAATGGTATTGCTCTGTTCAATATTCTGCTCTTGTAATTTCGGTATTTCCTTCAATATTGCTCTGCCTGATTGAAGGACCAACTATTGTGAAGAAAACCAGATGTACTATTGTGCCTATTGCTGTTGTCCCGGTGGCCTGCTGTGAGGTTTTGTGCCAATTTCACTGCACTGCCTCAGTTGGCTGTGTCCTGTCTTGTTCTGCTGTATTTTACTACCTTCAAAATAAAATAAATAAAATAAAAAATAAATAAGAAGAAATTTTAAAAAGTAAATAACAACAAAACAGATCAGCAAGGTACTGAGCAACCTGAAACATGATATAACTAAACAGATAATGGACTTAAAAAGCAAAAGGAGGAAAAGCAGGTGCTCTAAAGGACATAACTGCATGTATATTTAAGGGTGTAGGATTGATAATTATGTTGCTAAGTTTTTGCTGGATCAGAGAAGGGAGCTGTTTGCAGCCTCACTGTTTGAATGTCCACTTTGTATGCTTTGATTTTGTAACTTGAAAAACTACATCCAGGAAGACAGTATGTAGTGTAATGCATCAACTAGTGATTTCTTACTGTTCATTTTTTTTTTAATTCTGCATTGTTTCTACCCATTTTTTCTGTTTTGCTTTATTTTTCCCCTCTCTTCAAATAAATAAAATATCATACACACACACAAAAAGATAGTTGTATTACTGATTTCTCTAAGTTCATTGAGAGAAAGATTTGTGCTGGTGTGGTTCGGACAGTTGAATGCAGATGTCTTTGCTCTGAGTGAATGATTTGGGGATGACAATGCCCAATGTATGTACTATTATTGCCCCCTGACTGATGTGTTTTGAAATCTGGTTTTCTTTTTTTTTTTTCTCTTTAAAATAAAATGGATTTGAAATAAAAATGATTCCTGCCTCCTTCAGCAGGGTCGATGTGTCCTGAGATTCTGATCTGTGCTTCTCGAGGTGTGGCACACTGTCTCAGCCTCATGGGGTTGGTCCCTGGTTTGAGTCCGACTAGGATTGGAGCATGACTTTGATCAGTCTGGGTGCGGATTTTGCAACCTTTACCTACAGTACATTTCTAACAACAGTGGAGGGTCTGTATGTACCATTGTGTAATCTCCATTTTTCTTCTCTGAGGACTGTGGCTGACAGGATTGGACGTATTCAAGTGCCCGGGGCCAGGCGAGCAGATCCCTCAAGTACGAGTCACCTGCACTCTGAGCTAAGTCAGTAAGTCACTTCCTGGGAGGGCGATGGGACATTCAGGCAAACTTAGGACCTTGTAAATCAATTCACCAACCAAGGGGTCCGGGGTTGACAGAACAGATAAGCTGTCTCAATGCCTGTGGCCCCTGTAACTGTGGCTTCTTTTTTGTGAGGGAGGCTATTGGGGTCCTCACATGGGAATGTTCTACTCCTGTGTCCACCATAAAAGTCATTTATTGGCCCCCAACTGACATATTGACCATGGGCTCCTGAGGGCCAAGTTTCAGGGGGCCCTGGTCTTTCCTATGCTGACTCAGCTCCTGCCAGGTCAAGTAAGTCTCCACCCTTTGGCTCCAGCTGATGTCTCGGTTGGTCAAAGGTGAGGGTACCAATGATTCTCTGAGTCTTGTCAGCGGAGCAGTCACTCATTTTGTCCAGCATCTTCTTTGTTTGCAGCGGGTACACTGGTCATCTCAAAAAGGGGCTGGGTGGACCAGACTTACGGGTGGGGTCAGGTTTTCCCATTGCAGTCCGCAGCAGGGATACCTTTAGTTTCATCTGTCTGTTTGTGTCTCTCTCAGCCTCTTGGTCCCAATTTCTGAAGACCTCATTGGCTGCCTTGAACAACTCTGTCACATTCATCCCAGCAAAGCCTTCCAACCTCTGGAGCTTTTGGTGGATGCCAGCGCCTGACCGCCACAAGAGCTGCAGTAACCATGCGATGATTGTCTGCAGCCTCTGGATCAAGAGGGCTGTTAGTCAGAGCCCCTCAGAGTCGCTCATAAAGTTAGCCAGGGACTCATCAGACTTCCGGCCAACCTGGTGGGTCTTTTTACCCCTTCCTGGATCCCCCAAAGGAGTGCTGCTCAATAGTTAGAGCTCATTGTCCGTCTGAGGTGTTATACTCCCAACTGGGACAACTGTCAGAGGTGGCCTGCTGGACCCAAGTCTCTGGCTTTAGTTTAGTTTAGGCCCTCCAGGTCTAAGTTGCCTAGGTCTAGTGCAACTTGCAGGCCTCCATTAGGGTCCTTCTGCATTCCTTGGTGTCCAGAGGAGTCGGGGGTGGTCATCCCAGGTGAGCTGGTGGGGCTGGAAGTGGCCTCCCTGAGGCTGATGGGTGCTTGAGGCTTTTCAGAGTATCCAGGGGTGTAGTTCAGCAGGCCAGCGGTGGTGAAGGGCTGATAATGGAGAGTGACCCCCAGGCTGTTCAGTCCCACTGTCTCACTCTTGTCAGGCTGTTGGGCCCCAGCTGGAGGGCTGCTGGTTATGTGGAGCACAGAGAGCAAGAGGTGTGCTGAGGGCCCAGGGAGCTGGGGCTACCCGGGTCTGAGTCAGAGGCAGTGGAGCTGACAGGGGTGGACTGTCTGCAAGGGCTGGCGGCACAGTCACAGAGGCAGGTGGAGGGTAAGGCACAGGAAACGGACCCTTCTCTGCGGTGCCTGCTTTCTTGAAACCCTTGGGTGCATTGTCAGTCTCGGGCCACAAAAACCCAGCACCATCCTTTCCTACACCCAAGGTGGGAAAGTCCGCTGGGCAGTTTCTAGCCAAGAGTCTATATGAGGAAACTGGTCAGGGTGACCGGGCGACCTGGACACTAATGTCACACTGCTTGGACTAAATAAGTTCTGGGCTTTCCCCCGGTGGCCAGCCGACATTACAATGGGGCCAGTCTTTCTCCAACAGAGCTTGCAGCCTGGATGATTTCGTTTTAATTCTGTGCCCACTACTGAGTCCTTTCCTGAAGTTTTTAGGAAGTCTAACACCGTGGGTCTACTCTGTTTGTAGGAAGTCCTGGAGTCTAACACGGTGGGTCTACTCTGTTTGTAGGAAGTCCTGGAGTCTAACACGGTGGGTCTACTCTGTTTGTAGGAAGTCCTGGAGTCTAACACGGTGGGTCTACTCTGTTTGTAGGAAGTCCTGGAGTCTAACACGGTAGGTCTACTCTGTGTTGTTCCTGTATTTTAAACTTTCCTGCCTGGTACACAGTGTCGCCACAGACAAGGGTGAAAGCCCCCAGAGGAGGGCACTCAGGTGCCCGCTTGGCCCCGTCTCCGAAGGAGTGTAGGCACATTTTGGCTGAGGTGCCCCTGTATAAACCTGGGCCAGTCAGCCTCCTGGTATGGAGGTGAGTCCCCGGTGTGCTGGGTGCCCTGGCCATGGAAGGGTAGGGCCTGCTCTGGGATTCAGGCTTTCCTTACCATGGAGCCACAAATATGTTCACATCCACTCACACAGTCATCCGAGGTTAAAGCATTGCCTTCCTCCCACCTTGGGGAGTCCCGGGCTGCAGGCAATCTGTAATATGAGACCCAGGAGGGGATCAGTCTCTGTCAGAAACCCTACAGTGGGACTCCAGTCTCCTGCCCAGAGCTATGACAGAGCAAGAGACGGACCAGGACTACCTGTGCAGAGATCCAGGCTGACCAGTTGTTCACAGGGCACAAAAGATCACAAGGCACCGGAAACCTTGGTGCTTATTCACTGAGGAAAATGGTGAGGGGTCTGCAGCTGGATGTAGTAGTCAAGGGGTGAGGCTGGCGAGGCTGGTAACAGGGGGCAAAGCTTTCTTGCCCAAGGGACAGGAATAGGCGGATTAAGTTAGGGTTAATGAGTAACCTGCTCCGTAGCCAATTCTGGGAAAGGATTTTCCTCTGCAGTCACACAGGTGCCTCGGGGAGGCGTGGAAACATAGAGAGGCTTCCTCACATCTTAGCTCCATGGAATCACAGCTCCTCTATCTCAGCTCAGCCATGGCCACTGATAAACAATGCCAGTCATCATCAGCTGCCTGCCTTCATGAAGATGCACGCACAGCCTCAGCCAGACTCACTAATTAAACCAAAAGCCAATCTAGGGAAGTCACCTCTACGCAGCCTGCACTGCTGCCTGCCACTGCACCCAGCTTAGTTTTACTTTTTATATAGTTGGGTGCACTGGTATTTTTTGTATATGTATTTATGATCATCTCTTCCTCTTGGATTGTTCCCTTTATAAGGTTGTAATGACCTTCTTTATCTCTCTTAATCAGTCTTGGCTGGAAATTCACTTTGTCTGCAAATGGAAGAGCTACTTCTGCTTTCTTCTGGGTTCCTGTCTCATAGAGCATTGTTTTCCATCCTTTAACTTTCAGTCTATGAATTTCTTTTTGAATTAAATGTGTTTCTTGTATGCAGCATATTGTTGGATCTTGCTTCTTGATCCATTCTACCAGCCCGTGTCTTTTGATTGATGAACTGAGACCATTAACATTGATGATTATAACTGATATTGTTACAGGCAACTGAGTTAGATAGAAATACTATAGGCAGTCAGACAGGGCTAGGTCCTCAAAGGAGCCAGTGCTGAAGCCCAAATACCTTGCAACTCTGGGAGAGACACACCTCTCTCTGCAGGCCAGGCCTCAAAACAAAAGATCAAACAAATGCACCCATATCCTAAGGGTTGATCTTCTAAATAGGTCTCTATCATACTGAGAGAGCCAGGAGTCACCCTTCCAAACCCTTAAGGAAAGAGTCACTACATTTTAAGCACCGCCCACTTGCTATGTGATTCGCTTCCCCATTTGTCCCCAGTTTAATCAATTTTACCTGAGTAATTAAGCTTATTGGCTGACCACAGTTCTGTCCCGCCTTATTCCTACCTTGTGAGTTCCCAGGTTTTCCTCACCTTGGACCCATCTCACTTTGTGGTTTTACTCTATAAAAATCCCTAGAAAAGACATAGTCTTTGGCAACCTGCTCGGACCCCTTCTGTCTGTCTCAGACAGAAGCTTTCTTTCTCTCAATAGATATATTCTGCTCTTAACCTCCATTGTTCCTAAAATTCATTTTTCGATTTTAGAGAACACAAACTCATACCGATTGGGAGTTTCATTCCCCTATATCAATATGTATTGACTTATTCTTGTCATCTTATTTTCCTGTTGTTGTCTCCCCCTTTTTTCCCCTCCTTCTAATTGTTTGCCTTTCCCAGTGGATTCCTTCTATTGGGGTTCATGGAGCTGTAGTCCTTATTATCTCTTTCTAGAATGTTTTTCGGAACATTTTGGAGTGCTGGTTCGGTGGTCATAAACTTCCTCAGATGTTGCTGGGGGTTTAGCTCAACGGTTCAAGCACTTGCTTGGTAAGCACAAGGTCGTGAGTTCGATCCCTGGTACAAAAAAAAATTTCCTCAGATGTTCTTTGTCATGGAAGTATCTTATTTCTCCATCAGTTTTGAAAGATACTTTCACTGGATACATCAACCTGGGTTGAAAGTTGTTTTCTTTTAGAACTTGGAGTACTTCATTCCAGGCTCTCCTTGACTTGAGAGTTGAAAATCTCAGCTGTGATTCTCATGGGCTTTCCTCTATAGGTGATTTGTTTCTTTCCTCTAACAGCTTTGTAGGATTATATTCTTGTGTTGAATTTCTTAAATCTTGACTATGCTATGCCTGGCTGTAGATTTTTTTGATCATGGCTAGTTGGAGTTCTAGGACTGGGGGTTTATCTC
>PVLA01002291.1:132604-176703 GCA_004027455.1 Hydrochoerus hydrochaeris
ACATAAGCACCTGCCTGGCACGCACAGGGTCATGAGTTTGATCCCTGGTACCAAAAAAAAAAAGAAGGAGAAGAAGAAGGAGGAGGAGGAGGAGAAGAAGGAGGAGGAGGAGGAGGAGAAGGAGGAGAAGAAGAAGAAGAAGAAGAAGAAGAAGAAGAAGAAGAAGAAGAAGAAGAAGAAGAAGAAGAAGAAGAAGAAGAAGAAGAAAGAAAGAAGAAGGAAGAAGGAAGAAGGAGGAGGAGGAGGAGGTATTTTGGACACCATCTCTGAAGTTATCTGAGAGAGTATTTCTGATTTCATTTTTTCCCAGAGCTTCATCCAATTGCTTTGTTGTTTCCACTTCAAAGAGACCTGGTGGGGGGCTTTCGGACTGTCCAACCTCATTGCCCCCTGGATTTGCCTTTGGTGAACTGGATGTCTGGCATTGCCTTTCGCTTAAGTGTCTTCTCATTTTATTTTCTCTCTTTTTTAGTTTAATTCCTGGGGCGACACTTGTAAGTTGCCTAAGGTGGGTTGCCTTATTGGTAGTATTTAGGACCTTTAGGTGGTGAGTACTTCTCTGAGGTGTCTTCCAGGTGTAGCTAGTTTTTGGGTTTTGAATCTGTTGGAAGATCTGACCTCTCCAGTTTTCTGGAGATGAGAAGTTGTGGCTTGTTTGTCCCAGTCCCTGGCTCTTTGGCACTGTGCCACCGTATTTTCTGTGACCCTTAGTCAATCTCAGTCGTGGAATACCAGGAGCAACAGCTGCCCAGCAGCCTGGCCAACCTGTCCCCCCTCGCAGGTGTCCACATGCCCACCTTCTGCTCTCTTGTCAGTGATAAGAGCCACCACCTGCCAAGCGCGTCTTCTTAGTTTTATTTTTTAAGTAACTTGAGCCTCCCTGCCATTCCCAACAGCGCTGAAGGGTTTTCCTGGAGAAAATCCAGGCCATGGTGATCCCTCTCCTTTTCCAAGGAAACAGCCACTGTCCCAGTTCCTGGGAATTTTCCATGACACTTACATTAACCTTAAGATATTCTTTATTATTATTATTATGATACTTGAATTCAACAGAAGGAGAAAAAAACAGGGGAGGTGGGAGGAAGGTCTGGTCTTCAGGAAAACGTTTTGCACCAGGGAAGTTAATTTCCAAAAGAGGATGGGACGCAGAGCTGTGTGGGTTTGCCTTTGTCCTGCTCTTAGGTTCTCCTCCTCCCTCTCTGTCCTCTTCCTGTCACCCGCTACAAAGCCTGAGGCGACAGGACCAGCGCCCTCCAGCGCCCTCATGGCTGCTCTGCCAGGCGCTGTGTGCTGGCAAAGAGAGGCCCGGCCGCCACCTGCTGGGCGCTTCCTGTGTATTTTCTGGGCTTTGCCTTTGCCCCTTTGTCTGGCTCCACGGATGGGATAACTCTTTCCTGCTGAGTCACTTCTGGAATCCACAGCGGGTGGCCTAAGGTCCCTAATCCTACCCCCTGTGGCCACCTCTGTGTCCTTGTGGGACCAAGAAGGCCTCTGTGGCCCTCTTCCAGGAAATGGGCTGGAGGTGATTGAGGACAACATGGGGCCGGCCTAGTGCTGCCTTCTCTCTCCAGAAGGCACCCGGGCTCAAGAAGGGCCAGTACCGACTCCTTGATGAGTGGTGGCCTGTGGCCTGAGGCTGGCCCTGGGTGGGGCCCTGGCAGTTGGCTGTTGGGGTTTGGACAGCACCCCAGGGCCCGTCCTCCTCCCATGGCCCTAGAGAAGTGGAGGAACACGGACCAAAAGCCCGGAAGGTCGCTCTTGGTGGATCCCCTGATCTCGCAAAACTAATTAAAATCGGAGTGGATTCTGGGACAGGCATGTGTGTCAGCACCCTGTCAGTCATCCTTGCCGGCCTCACCGACAGACCCGGTGAGGCGCCCCGGATGGACACACAGGCTTTAGATTCCAAAAGCCTGACGTGTGTGCGCACACGTGGTGTGGCACTGTGGGCTTTTTATCAGTGGGTGTACACTTGCGATTCATCGCTCATCTTGCAAAGGGGCCTGGAATTACCTGCTGAATCAATCCCGTGGGAGCAACGGTACACTGGCCCAGCAGACAGAAGAACGTGGAGGTCACTTTGGGCTTGAATTTCAGTGATTCGGTCAGGATCAATCATCAGGCACCAGTTTCAGAATCTTTCTTTTGGAATGAGGTCCAACCTTTGTTTTTGTTTTTGTTTTTTTTGTACCGGGATCGAACTCACTTACCATGAACTTGCAAGGCAGGAGCTTATGCTGCTAAGCTAAATCCCTGGTTGTTTTTGTTTCTTCTTTGTTTTGTTTTGTTTTGTTTTGTTTTGAGAAGGTGTCACTATGAAGTGGGCCTGACGCAGGATGCTGACCTTCATGGAGAATGTGCCTATTCAGGTTGGTCTTGAAGTCACAGAGATCCTCCCGCCTCAGCCTCCCAAATTCTGGGATTACAGGAGTGTGCCACCACACCCGATAAATCCAACCTTTGATCTCTGGCTTCCTCTGTTATCCCAGGACAGCTCAGCACACATTTTTAATTTATTTATTTATTTATGTATGGAGATAGGATCTCACTATGTAGTTTGGGCTGACCTCAAACTTATTATGTAGCCCAGGTTGACCTTAAACTCAAGACTGTCCTGCCTCAGCCTCCTGAGTGCTGGGCTTACAGGCATATGGGAAGGCTCCCCGCTCAGTGACACCTCCCGCAGGGTTCTCATCTCTGCATGGGGATCTCTTCTCTAGTTCTGGTATCTTGGTCCTTCTCTTCACATTCCCCACGCTGCCCTCAGCCTCTCCTTGTCCCCAACTTGATTCGTGTCATCCTTGGTTCTCCTGGTTCATTTCATGGCTTCCTCTCTGAGGAAATATGGATTAAAGGAATCTTCCCTGTGCCTCCTTTCACTTGGGACTCTCAGATGTCAACTTTACAATGATTTGCAGACCTCAGATGGCTTCCTTTTAATCATGGAGTCATTTCAGTGTATACACTGGAGCACACATCTACCAGGCTGAGCAGAGTAGTCACTTTCCTAAAGAGCTACAAAGTAACACTGGCTAACATCAGCCTGCCTGTTTTTGGAAAAGGATCAAAACAGGGTGGGGGATTTAGCTCAGCGGCCCAGCACCTGTTTGGCAAGTGCAAGGTCCTGAGTTCAATTTCCAGTACAAAAAAAAGAATCAGGACATGGACAGCTCCGCTAAGCCAACAGAAACTGGCCTTCGTGGAGGCTGTGCCTGTTCCCTCTAATCCTGTGTCTAGGAGAAGGGCAGGTGAGCAGGGCCCTGACTCTGCTTTCACCTGAGTGGTGCTGTTTTGATCTTTGCCTGTTGGCTTGGTCCAGCACATTCACAGCAGTGGCCTCCTCCTGTCCCCTCACAGGGAAAGTTTCCCTCACGGGACCCTAGGCCTTTCCTAGGCAGGGCAGACTGTGGGCCTGAGACAGGACACAAGAAATGAAAGGTAGATGGAGAAGAGACAAGAAATCATAACTAAAATTGCACTGATAAGAAGTCAGGAGGCAGCCAGCTCGCTGCTCTGGTAAGTGGCTGTGGCTGGGCAAACCACAGCCACCCCAGGGCGAGAACCATCAGCGTCTCCTGAGATCAGAGCCATGTTGGAACTTAGGGCACTGGGAAAACAAGCAGCCAGCTCACCACCCTGGTAAGCAGCTGTGAGCCTACCGGTGTGCAGGCTGAGATTCAAACATCTGTATCTCCCCCTCCACCATCACCACCACCACCACCCCCGTTAGCAAGTGGGAGCCAGAGATCTGAGCATCTCTTGCGAGGTTGACTATATGCAATATAGCAAATAAGGGGCATTTCCTTGTACCATCTCTTTGAAGGCAAATATTTTTATCACTGTTTTGCTTTGTTCTGATTAATGGTATTGCTCTATTCAATATTCTGTTTTGATAAGTTATATAATGTTCTGTATTTCCTTTGATTTTGCTATACCTGATTGAAAGAACAACTATTGTGAGGAAAACGAGATATACTATGGTATCTATCACTGTTATCCCGGTAACCTGCTGTGAAATTCTGTACCAATTTCACTACACTGTCTCAATTGGCTTTGTTCCATCTTGTTCTGTGGTATTTTACTACTTTAAAAATAAAAAAATTTAAAAATAATAGTTTGAGTTATAGCACCAAATCTGGATCAAATTTATATTTTCTTAAGAATATAAAATTCAGGGCTGGGGAGTTAGCTCAGTGGCTTAAGTGCCTGCCTGGCAAGCGCAAGGTTGTGAGTTCGATCCCCAGTACAAAAAAAAAAAAAAAAAAATATATATATATATATATATATATATATATATATATTTCATTTTATTCTGTGCAGGATTTGTTTATTAACAGCAGGGTTGGTTTTCTTAGTCCTATCTGGGAGTTACACCATCTTTAAATAACGAATGACTGAAATCTCAAGAAATTGCTCAATATTAATGTCTCAACACCCTCTTCTTCATAAAAAGAACCTCACCCTCATCTGCTTTTGACTCTAGCCTCTGATGAACCTTGAAACTGAAACAAATTCTGTGTTTCTAATGCAAAAAGATAGACAGAGTAAGCAAGAGAAAGTGCATAGCCTCTAACTGAAGGGCCACTCTTACTGTTTCTCTGAAATTATTAAATATGAGAGGTCTGTCTTGCACAATTTTTTTATTGAGCCAGAGACAATAAATTGAATGTGGCATCACAATTAGTATTTTTTCTTTTAGATGCAACCAACTGTGGAATTATTTATGTGGACCATTATAATCAGGGCCTATCTGTTTCCTATATAATTAAACAATATTACAAAATTGGGATAAAAAAAGAAGTCTGCCAGTTCCAGATATGGTGGCATACATCTGTAATCCCAGCACACTGGAGGCTGAGGCAGGAGGATCATCAGGCATTCAAGGCCACAGTGGAAGACTCTGTCTCAAAAAGAAAAGAAAAAAAGAAAAGAAAAGAAAAGAAAAGAAAAAGGTAAAGAATGGGATTTTGATCCTAAGAGAGAGGATCAGATTAAGAGAATGTCAAAAATGCTTGAATTATTTATCTAAAAATATTTAGGCCACTGTGCTGTCTATTTCAGTGATTCATTCTCACCCAGCAGATGGTGCTTTATTTTCTCCTTTAATTGGCTCACATGCACTCTGCAGAGCCTGTTTCTTTTCTTACCTTTAATAAATGTAAAACTTTGCTACCTTTTGCACTATATAGCCTAGGCTGGCCTTAAACTCACCAAAATCTTCCTGCTTCAGCCTCTCAAGTACTAAGATTACTGGTATATGCCACCACAGTCAGCTGATAAATTTGTTTTTAAAGAACTCAAAAGCCAGGTGTGGTGGTGGGAGCCTGTAACTGCAGTGCACGGAAAGCTGAGGCAGGAGGATCACTGTGAGTTCGAGGCCAGCCTGAGTTACACAGTGAGTTCAAGAGCAGCCTGAACTGCATAGTGAGGCCCTGTCTCAAAAACAAAACAAAACAAAAAACCAAAAAGCCTCAAGTCTCAAGTCTCAGAACTGGAATCCAATTCCAGTGGCCAAGCCTGGGCCTCTCCCCTCTGCCTCCTCCAATACAATGCTAAGCACAGCTGATGGGAGCCAGGCTTGGCACATCAGGAATGGCGTGGACTACAGGAGGCCATGAGAACCATCAAAGCTGGGGATGGAAGTGGGGAATCGAGGGAGGAAAGTCTCATCACTGGGCTGGGTCCAAGGAGGGTCCTGAAGCTGAGAAAACCCCACCCCCACCACTGGTAAATAGGATTGTGGGTTTGCTGATTCCTATCACAGAAAAGGAACATTCAGAGCTAGTTAGTAAGAGACAAGAAAGAATTTACTAGGTGTATGCTTATCTCTCTGCCTTTTTAAAAATATGATGATCTAACTTTATTTATTTTTGGTACTGGGACTCAAACTCAAGACCTTGTGCTTGCCAGGCAGGTGCTATGTCACTGAGCTATAACCCGGGCCTGTGGATGTTTCTTTTTAGGGAACGCCAACTCCAAGAAAAGTGGGCCACCCCATCCCCCAGGATGGTTCTGGGCCATTTTACAGGTATGAGCTAAGATTTTTGAACTTTTTTTAAGGTAGCAAGATTTTACATTTATTAAATGGAGGAAAACAAACATGCTGCATAGAGTGTGGGCCAATTAAAGTAGGAAAAGAAGTACATTCTGCCAAAATAAAAAGTACACTCTGCAGGGTGAGGCAGACAACTATGAGAGAGAGAAAGAACACAACAGCCGCCATGTTAATGGTAGCCATCTTTTCTGTTCTCCACTCCTTGGGCTGACGTCAGATCTAGACCTTCCTATCAGAAACCTGCTTGAGTTCTCATGAGAAGAAATAAAGATGACACTCTCTGATTGGTCACAGGCACAGGGCTTTGGGGGCTGTTTCCTGGATCTCTGTTATTGACAGGTTTCACCCAGTTTCCCAGCCAGTTTGCCACATCCTAATGTCCCACCTCTTTCTCCTTGAGACACAGATCTCCAGGTCTTCTTTATGGGGTACCGAGGGAGTAGAGGTCTCTGTCTTCTTAAGTCTACTTCCTGCTGGAGGGGCCTATAGAACCTCCCTACTGGGATCATGTGCTTCCCAGCTCTCTTGGGGTGCTTTGGCTCACTGGCTGGACTGAAAAAACAAACAAACAAACAAACCTGCTCCTGAATGGCTTCACCAAAATATGTTACTGAGTTTTGGGGTTCTGCTGAGTCCTTTAGAGGTACTTTCTAGGTTCTCTGTGTCCTAAACAAAGAATTGATCAAGACAAGTGCAAAAGGTAGCAAAGTTTTTACATTTACATAGTGAGTTCAAGACCAAACTGAACTACAAAGCAAGAGTCTGCCTCAAAAAAACAGAAAAGGAGGCTGGGGATTTAGCTCAGTGGCTTAAGCACCTGCCTGGCAAGTGCAAGGTCATGAGTTCGATCCCCAGTACCAAAAAAAAAAAAACCAAAACCAAAAAAAAGACTGGGGGTATAACGCAGTGGCACAGCACCTGCCTGGCAAGCGTGAGGTTGTGAGTTCTATTCCTAGTACCAAAAAAAAAAAAAAAAGAAAAATAGAAAAATTAAAACATCTTTATTAACCCAGCACTCAGGAAGCTGATGCAGGAGGATTGCCTAAAGTTCAAGGCCAGTGTGGGCTACAAAAAGAGTTCAAGTCCAACCTGAACTACACAGCAAGACTCTGTCTCACAAAAAGCTTTCTCCTGACATCTTTGACATTGACATGTTCTAGCTGCCCAGAATTGCTGCTCATTGGGCTCCCATACACACCCATGATGCTCCACCCTGCCACGCCATGGGTTCCTGCTTCCAGCCACAGGCAGCCCCTGATGCCCTTTGGTATTTCAGGTAGTTGCCTTCTCTGCAGTGTTATATAAATGGAATCCTGGAACATCTGTTTTCCTGGCCTGTGATCTGAGACACATCTGTAGCTAATAATACTGCTCCACTGTGCAATGGAATCCGAGTTATTTCCAACTTGTGGGAACTTTGAATAATGGTACTGTATACAAGTGCCGCTACCCCGTGTTTAAACACACTGGACAAGGGTGACAGTGCAACGGCGGCAGAAACACCGAAATGCCACCCAGGACTTGAGGCAGATTCATTTGTAACAACAGACACTGATCGGGTTCATTCCCAGAATATCAGGCTGTGCTCTCTGGTGGTCTAGGGCTTCTATGGGATAGGCAGGCAGAAAGTACAGGGGCAGAATGCTGGTCAGTTGGGGATTGGTTTTTACAAAACGCATTATAGTGGCCAGCTGAGCATCCCAGTGAACAGTGAACAGCCGTTTCTATGAGACACAAGTAACCAGAACTGGAACAGGAACTATTACCTGGGTAACTAGGAAACTAAAGTATCCTGGCTACGGGGAGCGGGTATTTTCTGCTACATTAGTGTTTTGTTTTGTTTTCTAAGATAGGGTGTTGCTATGCAATTTAGATTGGCTCTGAACCGTACGTATGTAGCCGAGGTTGGCCTTCAACTAGTGGCGATCCACCTGCCTCAGTCTCCCAAGAGTGCTGGGATTACAGGTGTACACCACCACCCCTGACTCTAGAATGGCATTTCTAAATGCTAGGCACAATGGTGCACACTTGTCATCCCAGCCAATTGGCACCACTGCAAGTTTGAGGTCTGTCTGGGCAACTTACAGAGCTCCTGTCTCAAAAGATTAAAAAAAGAAAAAAAGGTTTGGGATGTAGCTCAGTGGTAGAGCAGCCCTGGGTGTGATTTCCGGGGCTGCAAACAAAATAAAACAGCTGTCTGTCAGGACAGTGCGGTGCGCAGCTTCTGTGTGCAGGGCAGGAGGCAGTGAGGCTGCAGGCTGGACAGCATCTTTGTCAGGAATGGCGAGCACTCTAACTGGACCTCCTGAGATTGGACACTGAGGTCACCATCTTAGGTAGGGGGCCAGGCCTCAGAGGTAAAAGGGAAGGGAGGTTAAAAGAAGGTAATCCTGCTAGAATAACTCCTAGAAGGTGCTGCGCTGTGACACGCTGACCATTTTAAGTGGGGTTGCTTTTGAAAATAGCGTCTCAATAGCCAGACTTGGGGACACATGACTATAATCCAAGTACTGGAGAGGCTGAGGGAGGAAAGTCATCCTGAGTTCAAAGTTGGCCTGATCTACATAGTAGCCGGACCCTGTCACAAAAATCAAAAACTAGTAAGTATATATGGCCTCAGCAAAGGTTGCTATTTGTTGTTGTTGTTGTTTGGGTTGTTTTGTTTTGTTCTGTGATATTTGGAAATGAACCTAAGACCTTTGCAGTGAGCTACAGCCCATGCTTATTTATTTATTTATTCATTCATTCTTTTTTTTTTTTTTTTAAGAGTTTCACCAAATCACTAAGCTGCCTAGGCTGGGCTCAAGCATGTGATCCTCCTGCCTCAGCCTCCCGAGTGCTGGAATTACAGGTGTGCACCAGCACACCCAGGTTTTTCTTTTTAAATAAAGGGTCATGCTATCTTGCTCAGGCCTCAAACTCTTGCTGCAGGCTAGCAGGAGTCTTGCTTTCAGTAGTAGTGGAAACAAACTGCCCGTGGACCCGCTGACTCTTAAAGGGGCCTACGTGAAATAGGGAGAGGTTCCTGTGGACCACTGGGAGGCGCGCTAGGGTGGGAAGAAGGCAGGCTGGGAAGAGCTGGGGTCGGTCAGCTGATTCCCTTCTGAGTTTGGGTTTCCTAGCGCTGGAGCCCTGGCCAAAGGCAGGTTTTTACCCCTGTGGGAAGCTTGTCTCTGGTCCCAAGCGGTTCAGGCCTGTGGCGGTCTGTGCTTCCTGGGACGCAGGCTGGGGATATCTGGAGCCTCCTTGAACCCCTTCCATGGTGGCCTCAGTCCTAAAAGGAGGTGACATCTGGTGGGTGAACTCCAAGCTCACCAACCTGGCTTTGCTGCCTTTGGACAGACATCCCTGAATGATCGCGGATCTTTAGGCAGAGCTGGGGAGGATCTGACCCACAGACACAAAGCTACTTCTGATCTACCAGGCACTGCAGGCTCAGGTGAGGTGCTGCGGTTTTTACTGAACACTTTGGGAGGAAGCACAGACGAAGCTTTTGATGAGAGAGAGGCCAGGGGCCCAGGATCCCGCCTGTCCTTGTCCCTGTGATGGTCTCTGTGTCAGAATTCTGTCACTCCCGCGCTCTAGTCATCTTCCTGCTTCTGCCTCCTGAGAAGCAGGCAGCACCGTGCCCTCCTGAAAGCTTTTAGAGGCAGAAAGCGAAGAATCCTCTAGCATGAAGAACAGAGCAAAAAGAGAAGGCACTGCCAGCTGTGGTGCCACATGCCTGTAATCCCAGCACTTGGGAGGTTGTGGCCGGGTTGTCGTGAGTTCCAGGCCAGTCTGGGCTACATACTGAGACCCTGGGGAAAAAAACCAACAACAAAAGACAGTAAAAAAAAGATGTACTAAGAAGGCCAGGTGTGGTGGTACATGCCTATAATCCCAGCACCTGGGAGGCTGAGGCAGGAGGTGCTGTGAGTTTGAAGCCAGCATAGGCTACATGGTGAGTTCAGGGCCAGCCTGAACTGCGCAGCGAAACCCCATCTCAAAAAGATAATAAAGGCTCAGAGTCGCAGCTCAGCGGCACAAGTACCTGCCTGGCAAGCATGAGGTTGTGAGCTTGATCCTTAGTACCAAAAAAAAAAAAGACAGAAAGAAACTGACTCAAGACTACCAACAAATACCTTTACTCCAGAGAGACAGCAGGCCTGAGGAGCAAAGGAAGGGATTTAAGGAAGCAGGCAATCATTTCTTAGCGTAAGACCTAAAGCTGTCCCACAGAGCACAGTGACGCCCTGAGGCGCGCAGGGTGAGCAGGGCTCTGCTATCCCGTCTCTGCAGCAGGCAGCATGACAGATGCCTTGCCTCCATCCGGTGATTTAGGACAGGGAGCATTCTTTGGACTGAGGCCTCCTTGGGCTGCGCCCTGGTTCAGATTCTTGCATGATTAAGGCTCCCGAGGGACACAGCACCTGAAGAGAACAAGGAAGACATTTTTGAGATAGCAACGTGCAGCATTCCAGATTCTATGCTGGCTTCTGCGCAGCCTGTGGGTCTCCACGAATTCTTTCTTCAAGGACACAAAGAACCCAGGACCAAGGCAGCGAGGGGCCAGTTCCTCCTGCATCATCAGGACCTGGCTTCTCCCCAGCAGAAAGAGGAAAGGGACAGTGCTCTAGGGCAGGGGCGGCAGGCCTGTCACATATATGTTACTTGTATTTCTTCTAAGACAAAAGATGCTAATGTAAAAGTTGCTTTTTCTAAACTGTGTTAGAAAAGTGATGATCTGGGTGCGGTGCCACATACCCATAATTCTAAGCACTTGGGAGGCTGAGGCAGGATTAGCATGAGTTTGAGGCCTGCCTGGGCCACATAATAAGATTCTGTCTCAAAAGACAAAAAGGAAAAACCAAAAGAAAAGTGATCAATGTACTCTGTATCACACATTCCAATCAAAGAAGCAAAACTATGATTCCTGCAACGGCTGCAGGAAGAGCCCTCGATGGCGCCAGGCTCATGCTGCAGTTCCAGCATGCACACGGGTCGTGTTACACGGGGATGGTCAGGACCTCCCACACGGGGCATGTTACATGGGGATGAGGAGTCAGAATCTCCGTCAGCCAGATCTGCTAGATGTCTGATATGCTGAGTTCGTGTTCTCTAAAACCAAGGAATGAATTCTAGGAACAACAGAGGTTAAGAGTAGACAGTATTTCTTGAGAGAAAGAAAGTTTCTATCAGGAAGAGAAAGTGGGTGGCCTGGGGAACCCACTTCTTAAGGGATTTTTATAGAGTAAAACCAAGAGCTAAGGTGGGTCTAAGGTGGAAAAAAACTATAGTTGACTAATAAGATTACAAGGATAATTGCTTAGGTAGCATTGATCCAGTGGAAAATCAAGAGGTGGGTGTGAGGTGGGACAAAACCATAGTCAGCCAATAAGATCAATGACTATATTTGCTTAAGTAATATTGATTAACCGAGGAACCAGATAACATAGCAAGTGCACTTAGGATAAAGACTTCCTGGAAGGGGTGGGTTAGGGTGGCTTTGGTCCCCCAGTCAAGGTAATTAATGCATTTTTAAAATATCAGTCACTCCTTTTCAGTCCTTGGGGAAGTATGTGGGTGTAGTCTTTTCTCTGTCCTGAGGCCTGACCTTCAGCCACAGTTGTCTTCTGCACTGATCTACCCAGTGCCCTAATACCGATACTTTTAAATACTTTTAATAATTTAGCTGTCTGTAATAGCACTTTGGAAAGCTGAGGCAAAAGGATCACAGAAGTTCAAGCCCAGCCTGGGCAGATTATCAATTTAGAACCTGTCTACAAAAAAAAAAAAAAAAAAAAAAGAGCCAGGTGTGGTGGTGCACATCTCTTATCCCACTACTCGGGAGGCTGAGGCAACGAGATTGTTGTGAGCTCCAGGTCAGCCTGGCTACAATAGTTACTTCAGCAAGACTGTCTCAAAAAGAAAAAAAAATTAATACTCATTTCCAATGATAAGATCTTAGTAGTTTACAGGTAAAATGGGAATTTCTTGATCTCATGAAGGATGTGTCCTCAAAAAACACACAGCAAAATTAGCAACCCACAAATTATAGAAAAATTCACATCTGGTTACATAATATGTATTGAATAATGCACAGCACAAAACTATAAGCAAATATATGCACAGAGGCTGAGGTGTAGTTCAGTGGCAAAACAAATGTGTAGCTCCAGGGTCTGGGTTCAGTCCTCAGCTCAGCTCTGTCCTGGTGGTACAGGCCTGTAACCCCAGCACTCTTGGAGGCTGAAGCAGGGAGATCTCAAGTAAGTCTAGTCTGGGCAATTTAGCAGCATATTAGAGAGTCAAATAAAAGAGGATGGGGAGGTAGCTCAGTAAGTTGGTCCTAGGTTCAATCTTAAAATAAATAAATAAATAAAAGGACTGAAGCACAGACACCGGCCCCCACCCCAGACTGTGAAGATGGAAAATTGTGAGAAGGCACAGGACAGGTGCTGCAGGACCCACTTACAGGCCTCCCCAGAGAGAGCCAATCAGTGCATGGGCACAGAAGCATCTTAGGGGTCCCTTAGGGCTGGGGCGACAGTGGTGAAGACAGCTTGCTGTGGGAAAATTCCCAGGTAAACTGAAAGGAAGACTTTGCACTGAGGACATAAGAAGGAGAAGTTTAATCTTCCCACCTGCGGCTTGCTGTGGGATCTCACCCAAAGGCAACAGCACAGGGTTTACAAAGAGCTTAGTTGAGATAGCATTTATTTATTTTTGTGCTGGGACTCGAACTCAGGACCTCACACTTGCCAGGAAGGCACTGTGCCACTGAGCTAAATTCCCAGTCCCTATATAGCACTTAGAAGTGGGAGGTACAAAGCAAGCAACAAAACATTACATCATTGGTCACATGCATTGAGTCCTATATTGACAGGCAGGCTAGTCTTGAACAGATTTGTTGAAACAAAAGAATTGTTTGTCATGATATAGAGACACTCCAAGAACAAGTGGAGAGGGCCCTTACAGGGTGTCCTTGACCAGCCCAGGGTGCCCTAAGGGATAGATCATTACCCTGACTCCGTGCTCATCAGAAGTATGCAGCTGGGCTGTAGACACTGTCAAGGTCAATTGAATTCAGCAGAAACTTGGTCAGAGACCTCTAACCGCTAATTTGTATCATGAAACACCCACAAGCTTGCTGTTTTATAAATGTGTTCTTACATTGTAATTATGCCCCAGCAGCCCAAGGGCAGGGCAGCGGTACCTTCCCAGGTGGTGAAATGTTCTCAGATCCCCCGTGGCTGCACAGCTCAGTGCATCGCACACTCCCACTCCCACAACTTGCAGATCCCGTCTCCATGAAGCCACTACTGAGTCAACCAGCCGGACCGCCGCCTCTCTCTCCCCCGGGCCGCAGTCCCTGCCCTCTGGGGAGCCCCCACCCCACTCACCCTGGAGGCGGGGACACAGCCATGCAGCCCCCCTCCACCCGCCCTGCTTGGTGCTCCGACAGAACCCAGACAGCCAGTCGACCTCGAGGGGCTCAAGGAAGCTCTGAAGTAAGGCGGACGCGGGAACCAGCGTCCAGGGACAGCCCCGCGCTGCAGGGGGGCCACAGGCAGAAACACTGACCTGTTCTCCCCGTGCGGAAGGCTGCAACCCTCCGCAAACTGGCCAAAAAGGCCAAACTGAGCCTCCCGGCCTTGGAATTGCAGACTCCTGGGAGGGAGAAATGAGGCTTTTCAAGCCACGCCCCCACACCTCTGTCCTAAGACCACGCCCACGGACCGGCACAGTCCAGGCCAAGCCCCACGCCCGAATTGATTGGTCCCGCCACGCCCCACCTTCCCGGAAGTTGCGTCGCTGCCCTGCCGGGAAGGACCTCCGGGAGCGTGAGCCCTAGGACCAGGCTGCCGCGCCGGGAGCCACGTTCTGCGAGAAGCTGACAGCAGGGCCTCCGCGGTCCTCGGCGCCCCAAGGGCCTGCTCTTCCTCCCGTCCTGCGCCGAGCCCTCTGTCGGCCGGGCCCCACGTTCAGTGGCGGCTTCCTCACTCCCTCTGGCTTTGCCACTGGGTGACCTTTCTGAGACAGAGTCTGCTAAGTCATTAGGTTGCCCAGGCTGGGGTCGAACTTGCAGTCCTCCTGCCTCAGTCTCCCAGCGGGTGGGGGATTACGGCGTCCCGATGCTATTTCTCTTTGAGACAAGGTGTTGCTGTGCATTCCAGGCTAGCCTCCAATAGCAACCCGGGCTGACCTCCATCCAGCTCAGCGATACTCCTACCTCGGCTTCCTGAGTGATGGGCTATCAGGACAGCGCCGCCATACCTGGCTTCTGATACTTTTAATGATACGTGAGGGATGCTGTGTCTCTTGGGGTCCTGGGGTCGAGCCCCTCGAATCCATGCTGACGTGGGCTTGGCGGAACCCGGTCATCCTTAAATGAATGGCGAGTGCGGCGGCCAGGGCTGGGGAGGCGGCGAAGGGCGATCTGTGGAGCCCCGAGGGGCCTCTGGGTGGCAGTCGCGTGACACGGACGGGCCAGGAGGGCTCGGTCTGGGCCGGCCTGGCCAGGGGCCGGGCGAGATGGGAGAGAAGGGCGTGGCTGGGCGGGCCCCGGGCGAGGGCGAGGCGGGCGGGATGAAAGCAGAGCAGCTCCCGGGAGCTCGCTCCAGCCTGGACCCCGTTCCCGCCAGCGGAGCAGAGGCGGCTGAAACGCTTTCCGAGTTTGGGCGAGCCTGTCCTGCTCTGGGAGATCAGCAGTCCCCTCGGAGGAGGGACAGACGCGAATCCTCCGTGCACGCCCGGGACCATCCTCGCCAGGAAGCCCCAGCCCAGGGCAAAAGCAAGATCAGGTTGACTGCGTCCAGGTGACCCAGGACCGTCAGCACACACACACCAGCGTCTGCCACCGGCAGATTCAGCCAGACAGTGGTGTGCGCTGGGCGGGTAGTGATGCAAGGATGATACAGTACCTCCAAATAATCCGGGTAGATGAGGGAAACATTGTCACTCCCAGGATGGGAGATGACGGACATGCCGAGCTCGTGTTCCCCAAAATCGAAAAATGAATTGTAAGGAACAGAGGTTAAGGGCAGAAAATATTTATGGGGCGGAGGAGAAGGCTTCTGAGACAAAGGGTCCTAGATAGATGGCTCCCAGGATGCGACGCTCAAGAAAGTTATATGGCAGAACCACGAGATGAGGTCGGACAACACTATAGCATTGATCCAATGGGAAATTATAAGGTGGGCGTGAGGCGGAACAAAACTAAGGCCAGCTAATAAGATTGCGAGGATAATCGCTCAGGTAATATTAAGTGGGAAGCAAGTCAAGTAGCAAGTGCCGTGGACCAAACAGGGACTTTTCCTGAAAAGGAGGTTTTGGCTCCTCCCCAAGGATTGGCGACTATCTAGAATGTCAATCACTGCTGTTCACCCGCTGGTAGTCTTTTCTCTGTCCTGAGGCCGGACCCACAATTTCACCTTCAGCCACAGTTGTCTTCTGCCCCAACCTTATCTAAGGGCCTGGTCCTGTCTCACTGCCTCTCATATTTCTAAATAGCTTTACTGTCTGTAAGAAGAGACAGGAAGGCAGAGAAGCCAGAGGAAAGGACAGCTCTTCCAGGAGGGGGCAACATTTGATCAGTCCCATTGGGAAGCAGGGGCCATGTGTCCAGCCCCTGAAGGGGCAGGGGCAGTGGAGGGTTTTGCTGCAGAGAAGAGACCACTCTGTCCTCCCTGGCATTCAGCACTGTCTAGGGGAGAGACCGGCCACTAGGGCCACCCAGGGGTAATGCAGGGTGCCACACGGCAGGCGGCCAGTTCTCCACAGCCCCAGCACCCTAGGACACACCTCTTACAGCAGGTCCCCTGGACTCTGCAGGCCGGGCTCAGGGCTGCTGTCCCCTCCTGGGAGCCCCAGCCTGCAGGGCCTGCCTTGTGGACCCTTGGGGTTGGTCAGGAGCAAGGCAAGGTAGGACCAGTTCCTCAAAGTGGGGCTGTCCCCAGCAAGTCATGCACTGTCGCCAGCACCTGGTAGACACCTCCTTGCCTTTCCCCCAACAAGGAGAGGTGCTGGGACCTGGGACCCTCTGAGGACAGAATTACCCGGATCTGCCCTGCTCCCTAGCAAGACAATCCATGTCCAGCTCCCAGTTTGTCCTTTTCCTGCTGCCAGCCCCCCACCCCCCAGGACTTTCCCCACCCAAGCCTGGGTCAGTTTGGGGTCCAAGGCCTGGGCTGGTCTCCTCTTGGGAAAGTTAGGACTTCTGTTCCCCGTTTAGAGAGGGAAAGCTCTCCCCTAAGGGTGTCTGGCAGGCCTGGTGACACCAATATGCAGAAGAGTTTGCTAAACAAGAATCCCAGCCAGAGGGAGCCAGAGCCCTGATCCAGCCTGTCCTGAAGCTGAACTCACTTCGTGCTATGAGCCATCATCCTTCAAGCCCTTTTGAAGTGTGCTCCTAATGACATACCACCAAAAATATCTTGCTGGGGATTTAAAGCTCAATAGCATAAGCACCTGTCTGGCAAGATCATGAGTTTGATCCCTGGTACTGAAAGAAAGAAAGAAAGAAAGAAAGAAAGAAAGAAAGAAAGAAAGAAAGAAAGAGAAAGAAAATATCTTAAGTGACATGGCACACATTCAATAGAATTCTATTTTGTTGAGACAAGGTCTCCCTATGTCACTCAGGCTGACTTTGAGCTCACTGTGTAGCTCAGGCTGGTCTCAATTGTTGGGATCCTTCTGCCTCAGCCTCCCAAGGATAATAGGTGTTTGCTGACACACCCACCCTGCTTCTTAAAGGTGACACCACTCCATGCTCCATGCCCACCCACAGGGACCCTTGCTGGTATTTGAGGGACCTGGGAGCAAGGTCAGCTCACGCCTGTTGCTGCCACTCTGGAAGGATCTAGAAAACTCTGGAAAGATCTGCAGAGATCTTTGTGGTCTTCTCTCTCCCAGTGTGGGCTGGGGTCTGGATTGTTGGCATAGGCTGGAGTCAGGGCGGCCTCCCGTGAACTGAGAGTGGATTAGCCTTGTTTCTAAGAAGCAGGATGTGGAGGAAGCAGGGACCGCCGCTGAGCAGCACTGCAGGAAGACTGTGGTTTCTGGCTCACTGGCACTGAGCAGAGCCTGAAGGAGCAGCAGCCTGGGGAAGGAGCCACCTCCAGCCAGAAGCTGGCCTGGACATGGACTAGAGAGCAGAGACAGCCGGGAACAACTTTGGAAGTCAGAAGGGGACCCAACTGTTGCACTGTGAGATGCCCATAGCCCCGGCCAGCACCAGATTCCTGATCCAGGGAAACTGGGAGCCAGTGGCCACTTGCTGTGTTAGAGCGCTCGGTTTGGGGCAGTTTACCATGTGGCAAGGGACAGCTCATGCAGCTGTGGGATGAGTGCTGAGCTCCTGAGGCCAGGCTTGGGCCACGCCCACCTTGCCACCACCATCCCGGTCCTGCCACGCACAGACCCTGGTCAGGGAAGAGACTGAGCTGCTCACTGATTGCAAAGACCCTCTCCAGTGCATTCCTTCAGCTTGGTGACAGAGCGGCTCTGAGGCCTCCTGGGAAACCTGGCAGGTGCTTGACCTTGTGAAGAAACCTTGCCACCCTCCTCTGCCCCCAAACTCTGGCCCTTCCTGGACACTTCACTGAGGCAGCTGGTTCCCACTGGCTGCTGTACCACTCTGGCTATGGCGTCTAGGTGTCCTCATCAGGATTTGGCAAAGGTCCCTGGTGTCAAAAACCACCCTGTGCAGCCTTGCCCTCCACGCCCAGCCACCCAGCCCCTCCACTATTCTCCGGGCCTGGGGGACCCCATTTCCCTGGGCTGGGGCAAGGCAGGGTGGCAAAGCACTTCCCCAGAATGTACAAAGCCCTGGCTTTTAATCCCCCACCCCCTCTCCCACTGCAAAGCAGAACAGGACACTTTCCCCTGTTGCTGGCTGGGGCAGGCGCTTGGGTCTTCAGCAAGAGCTATGAGTGGCACATCCTCTGCCCGAACACCCAGCCCAGGCCAAGGCTGTCACTGCCACCAAGTCCTGGCTGGAGCCTGGAGCAGGGAGACAGGCTGAGGCAGGGACCCCATGTGGGAATCCACCAGGCCTGGATGGACTATTTTTTTTTTGTTTTGTTTTTGAGACAGGGTCTCTATGCAGTTCATGCTGGCTTTGAGCTCACTTTGTAGCCCAGGCTGGTCTAGATCTCGAAAGATCCTCCTGCCTCAGCCTCCCGAGTGCCTAGATTACAGGCATGAGCCACCACGCCCGGCTATCTTTTTTTTTTTTTTTTTTTTTTTTGAGACAGGATCTTGCCAGGTGCTTCAGGCTCTCCTTGAACTCACTTCGTGGCCCAGACTGGCCTGGAACTTGAGGCCACCCTCCTGCCTTAGCCTCCGTCTCTGGCCCAGTGGCCCAGCTTCCAATGGGAATGTGGGCCCCAGGCTGGTGTCGTTGCCTGAGCAGCCACTGCATCCTCACAGCCTGGAGGCGAGGACTGAGCTGCTCTTAGAAGTCACCTGTCTCCGCTCCAGGTCCTCATGGCCACAACTCTGTGTATCTCTGTCCTAATCACCTCTTCCCACAAGGACAGGTTGGCTCAGAGCCCACTGTAGTGACTTACTTTTCTCCTGTACTGGGGATTGAACACACGGTCTTTACATAAGCCACACACCCTCTTTGTATTTTTATTTTTTATTTTTAGTACTGACACAAGGTGTCCCTAAGTCTCTAAA
This sequence comes from Hydrochoerus hydrochaeris, assembly GCA_004027455.1. Classification (NCBI taxonomy): domain Eukaryota; kingdom Metazoa; phylum Chordata; class Mammalia; order Rodentia; family Hydrochaeridae; genus Hydrochoerus; species Hydrochoerus hydrochaeris. The sequence goes on from PVLA01002291.1 coordinate 151,323, forward strand.
TTGCCCAGGCTGGGCTTGAACTTGTGACCCTCCTGCCTCAGCCTCCTCAAGGGCTGAGTTGTGGGTGTGCACCACCCTACCCTGCTGCTGAGTATGGAGAGTCTGAGGGACACAGCTGAGCACCTTGCCGGACCTTCGGTGTCACTGCAGACACAGTCCTGGTGCCTGTGCACCTGAGCTTTCCCCGGACTGTCAGACCAGCCAGCACCCGTCCTCACCAAACGGGGACCACAAGGTTGTTCCCAGGTCTCCCGAGTGCTGGAGACAAGGTGGAGCTGGTGTGTCCCCCAGTACCTGTGTCCTGGCTTTTGTCACCTGCCTGCTGCTGGGGCAGGAGTTGGTGGCAAGACACCTCGGGCAAGATCAAGTCATTCAACCTCCCCGTGTCTCAGTTTACCTTCAGATGTGGCCTTGATCTGCCTCTCACCACCCACTGTTGAGAAGACAAAGAGGCCACGAGAGTGGGGCAGCCTGAGGCCCGGCCCACAGGGGCTGAACACTGGGGATCCCAGGAGCCCCCAGCCAGGCAGGTACTCGGGAGGCAGTGGGGAGTAGGGCCAGCCCTGGAGCCCCAGGGCCCCTGGCTGCAGGCTGTGGCTGGCACAGTCCCAGGGGTGCCAGTCCCCTCAGGCTCACCACCTGCCCTCACATGGCCTGAGTGTGCAGCAAGCACCAGGGCCTCAGTTTACCTTGTGGCTGCAGATGGAGGCTGGGGGGTGCAGAGGGCATGTGGTGTTCTGTGGCCCCTGGAGGGCAACAGGCTCGGTGCCCAAAGGATGAGGGGGGCTGGACAGGCAAAGCCAGCTAGAGCAAAGCCAAAGATATCCCCATGTCCACCCACCAAGTTGGGGTCCTCTGCCAGGACCCCAGGCTTGCCAGGTGGCTCCTCCCCACCCTGGGTCTCCTTCCAGGCTGGGTCCCCAAACCTCAGGCAGCCCCAGGATCCTGGGCTCAGCAGCCCCACAGCCACAGGGCCTTATAAAAGCTGGTCTAGGACCCTCCATTGCCCATGGACTCAGACACACATGTGTGTTCACACACACATGCACATGTGCACACACGAAGGAAGATGTGCCTTTCTCACCAGACTAAATGGGAATCCCAGGACTCAGGGCAGCTCAGCCCCTTCTCTTCAGGGATGGCCTGGCCCTGGGGAGGTGGCCATGCTGTCTCTCCTCAGCCTGGGGCAGGAAGGACACACCCCCAAGGGGGCTCTGGCCATCAGGATGGGCTGAGATGGGGGAGGGCAAGGCTTGGTGCAGGGTCAAGGCCTGGCTGGCACACAGCTGCCCGCACACAGGGCAGGTCAGCCCCTCTGTGCCCCAGCAAGACAGCTTCTTGTCGGTGCAGCAGCCATGGGGAATAAGGAATGGAAGAAAAGAACGGCCAGGCAGGCTGGGCACACCTGACAGCTCAGCACTCCAGGAGGCTGAGACAGGAGAGTTCCAAGTTCAAGCCCAGCCTGTGTAACCTAGTGACTTAGCAAGTCCCTGTCACAAGAAAGAAGCAAAGCAATTTTCAAGAGCGACATGGGATATCTATGAAAATAGCACAGCCAAGTGTGGTGGTGCATGCCTGTAATCCCAGCTCTCAGGAGGCTGAGGCAGGAGGATCAGTGGAGTTCTAGGCCAGCCTGAACTACACAGTGAGACCCTGTCTCCAAAAAAGAAAGAAGAGAGAAAGAAAGAGAGAGAGAGAGAGAGAGAGAGAGAGAGAGAGAGAGAAAGGGAGAAAAGGAGAGACATACGGACGATGAAGAAGAATGCCTGGCTTTTCTAGGCTGTCCCCTACCTGGTCATTCTTATGGACAAACCCAGACCTAAGGCTGTGCTAGACAAGTGCTCGCCCTCTGCGCACACCCCAGTGTGACTCAGGGATTGTCACAGAAAGACCCGAAGGCTCCGTGAAACCAGATTCTGGATTTGTGAGTTCAGCAAACTCACGAGAGGCCAGAAACATCAGTGTGGTTCTGTGTGTCAGTGGTGAACCACCGAAACCCAAAATTAAAAGACAGACAGACATCACAGCAAGGCCTTCAGGGGATGTAGACGCAAACCAGTTTTCTCCTCAGCGCTCTGAGAGGTAAAGCCAGGAAACTCGAAGCACAGGTGAAAGTGGAGGCAAGGGTTCCGCTTCACCTCATCAGAGCGGCCCAGGATGAGCGGGGCCACTCTCCCTCCCTCCTGTCCAGCAGAAGTGCAGCCAAAGGAGGATCCTTTGGGGAAAATGACTTCAGGGAATAAGAGAAAAAAAACCAAAAAACCAAAGCTGGGCATGGTAGAGCATGTCTCTGGTCCCAGCACTTGGGAGGCTGAGGCAGGAGGATTGTTGCAAGTTCAAGACTAGCCTGGGCTACACAGTAAGTTCAAAGCCAGCCTAAATGACATAGTGAGACCCTGTCGCAAAAAGATAAAAGGAAAAAAAAGGCATCAACAACCAAAAGAGACACCTAGATCAGTAGAACAAACAACCACAGGACATAGAACCAACTCCAGACACGCTCACCTCTCTGCTCTTTCACAAAAGGGCCAAAAATTCAGGGTAGGGCAGAGACAGCCTCTTTCACACACTAACGCTGGGTAAACTGGCTTTCCACGTGGAGACCGCTGAGTCTAGAACCATCTCTCACCACGCACCAAACTAACGTCAAAATGGATCAGCGATCTAAATATTAAAACAGAAACACTTAACCTGCTGGAAGATGAAATAGGTAAAACTCTTGGAGACAAAGGTGCAGGCAAAGAGGCTGTGAACCGAGCCCCAGGATAACATAGAGCCCTGATGAATGAGGCCTGTGGGACCCGGTCCGCCCGCTGCCTGCCTGCCAGCAGAGGTGCCGCTCTGCACGGACTCAGCTCAGCACTGAGGCTGTCGTCAGCAAGCACGAGGTGTCTTAAAGGAGATTAGGTAGGACAAGGAATTTTGCAGATCCTGGGACATCTGGGGACACCTAAGAATTTACACCGGACGCTCCAAGGACTTTGTCCACTGAGGTGCAGGCCAGCCAGAGAACTTTGGCCACTTACGTTTATTAAGATCTTCCCACCTAATGTCCCCTCCTTTTTCCATCCCTATAAAGGAACACTCCCCTTCCTGCCCTGAAGACGGCCTCACCACCCTCCCTGCCAGCACCCAGGCACAACAAGCCCACGCCACGTTGCCCTCACATGAGCCTGGTGGTCTCTGCCGGTCCCCCCACCCGCTGTGGTACAAGAGCGAATCAAGTTAAAAAGCGTTTGCACAGCAAAGCAACCAACCAGACAGACACACAGCGTAAGCATCACATGGTTTCTCCTATGCGAGAAACAACATGCACACACAGAGATGAAGAGCACAACAGGAGAGGAACTGCAAGCAGAAGTTTCAAACACTTCCCAAATTACATACTCTGTTGTTGCTTTTTTTAAATGTATACATCGGGAAAAGAAAAAAATGGTAAAAATATTTTAACACTAAATTTATGGAGACCTCATGAGTTTTGTTTTTTGTGTTTTGTTTTTTTGCTATGTAGTTCAGGCTGGCCTCGAATTCACAGTGATCCTCCTGCCTCAGCCTCCCGAGTGCTGGGACTACAGGTGTGCACCACCGCACCTGTATGACATCATGAGATTACCATAAATTACATTTGGCCTCTACAATTATAAGAGGTGCTCAAAGTAGGGGCCATTAGCTTCCAGACATCTATAAGTTTGGCAAACCCTAAAGTATGTATACAGCCACACGTGGTAGCTCACACCTGTAACCCCAGCACTTGGGAGGCTGAGGCAGGAGGATCGTTGCAAGTTCGAGACCAGCCTGGGCTACAAAAGTGAGCTCAAGGCCAGCCTGAACTGCATAGCAAGACCCTGTCTCAAAAAGACAAAAACAAAATTTAAAAAAAATACAGTATGTATACATTTTTTGGTGGACTCTATATATGCTAATTTGTTTTACTACTAGTTTAGCTTATGTAGTTTAGTTTAATTTAGTTTAGTTCATTGAAAAGAAAGTTTCATATTATTATCTATTTGTTTCTTCTTTGTAAGACTCTTTTTGGGTCAGGTGTGGTTGGTGCACTGCTGTAATCCCAGCACTTAGGAGGCTGAGGCAGAAGGATTGCTGTGAGTGTGAGGCCACCCTGGGCTACATAGTGAGATCCTATCTCAAAAAAGCAAGAAAGCAAGCAAGCAAGAAAGAAAGATCTATGTCTGGTACTCTGAGAAACTACTCTTTTTTCCTTTCTTTCTTTTTCTGAGTAACTACTCTGAAGATAATGACACAATGGTTTTTTTTGTTTTTTGATTTTTTTTTTTTTTTGAGGCAGGGTCTCACTATGCAGTGCCAGCTGCCCTTGAGCTGACTATGTAGCCCATGCTGGCCTTGAACTCACAGTGATCCTCCTGCCTCAGCCTCTCAAGTGCTGGTATTGCGGTGTGTGCCCATGCCCAGCAACACTGTGTTATTCTCATTATTTCGTTATGAAAAAAAAAGTTTCTTTTTCACTTAAAAAGAAAAAGAAACAACCAACGGAGTGAAGAGACAACCTACAGAACAGAAAAAAATTTCCTCAGAGGACTAACATCTACAACAGATAAAGGACTTAGAAACATGAGAGGCCCCCAGAAAAGGGTCAGTCAGAAAATGGGTAGCTAAAACAGACACATCTCAGAAAGTACAAAGGGTCAAGAAAAAGTGTTCAACCTCCCTGACCACTAGAGAAATGCAAGTTAAACAACAGAGAAAGGGGCTGTGGATTTAGCTCAGCAGCATAAGCATCTGCCTTGCAAGTGCGTGGTTGTGAGTTCGATCCCCAGTACCGATTAAAAAAAAACAAAACAAAACAGAGGAAAGACAGACAGACCTCACAGCTGGTGCCCACAATCACAGCACTGTGGGTTCAAGGCCAGCCTAGGCTGGCGGGAGACCCCGTCTCAGCAAAACAAAACAAAACAACATGGGTTCAATGGCCACTATTACAAAGCAGAAGGAAAAAATTACCATTTACAGTAGCATCAAAAATCATATGTACTTAGAGACAAGGCTAATCACAAAAGTAAAAGTTGTCAAACATCAACTGCAGAACGTTACTGAGAGGAATTAAAGCGGATCCAGGTAAAGGCTGAGCTGTACTGAGCTCCTAGATCACAAAATTCACTATTTGAGACATCCACTCTCCCAAAATGCACCCTATAGGTCCCACTGCCACTGTTTCTTAATGGCACTAGGGTTGGAACCCAGGGCTTTCCACTGGGCCACACCCCCAGCTCTCTTTTATTTATTTGGTTTCTTTTAATTAATTAATTCATTAATTTGAAGGGGTACATTTATCAAACTCATGACCTCGCGCTTGCCAGGCAGGCACTTACGCCGCTGAGCTAAATCCCCAGCCCCTTTTTTTATGTTTTATTTTGAGACAGGGTCTTGCGAAGTGGCTAAATTGTCCAGGCTGTGCCTGAATTTGTGACCCTCTTGCCTCCTGGATCACACGCATGTGCTCCCCACTTACTCTTGATCAAAGTCTTAGTTGGCTTTTTTATAGCAATTGACAAAGTGATTTTTTTTTTTTTGAGACAAGGTCTTGCTATGCAGTGGAACTCAGGTGACCCCCAAACTCACAGTGATCCTCCTGCCTCAGCTTCCCAAGTGCTGGGATTACAGGTGTGCACCACCATGCCCAGGGACAAAGTCATTTTATTTTTTATTCTTTAAAAGTTTCACCTGTAATAAAATTTATTTGAAAAAGTACAAGGAAGGAGGGAGAAACTGACTCTGTAGAGCAAGCTTGGGCCAAGTGAAAGAACAGGTATGATAAAAGGTACACCCTGGACACAGGGCAAGGTATTGTGAGGAAAGCCACCATAGTGACACAGGAGAATGAAACTCCCCACCTACTAGGTGTCTGGTGCGAGTTCGTGTTCTCTAAAATCCAAGAATGAGTTCTAGAAGCAACAGAGGGAAAAAGCAGAATATATTTATTTATTTAGTACTGGAAATTGAACTCACAACCTCATGCTTGCCAGGCAGGCACTTATGCTGCTGAGCAAATCCCCGGCCCCCAGAATATATTTACTGAGAGAAAGAAAGCTTCTGTCTGAGAGACAGAAGGGGTCCCGAGTGGGTTGCCCAACAAAATGATTTTAAAATTCAAAGGAAACTCAAATATATAAAGAAAACTTACCAACGATTTCTTAAAAAACTCAGACTGTCATACTGGGTGTGGTGGCTCACATCTGTAATCCCAGCACTCAGGAGGTTGAGGCAGGAGGATCGCTGAGAGTTGAAGACCAGCCTGGGCTACAAAGTGAGCTCAAGGCCAGCCTGAACTGCACAGACCCTGCCTCAAAAAGACCAAAAACAAACAAACAACCTCAGACTATCAAATAAGCAATAGATTTGGGACTCGGGTGTGGTGGCGCATGCCTGTAGTCCTGTCACTCAGGAGGCTGGGGCAGGAGGATTATCTGAGTTCAAGACCAGTCTGAACTACATAGCATGAATCGTTCTCAAAAAAACAGTGCATGAAAAAATGATGACATCATTAGTTATCAGGGAAATAAAAATTAAAACCAGAGCTAATGCTATGCATCCACAAGAACAGGCAGGAAGTCAAACAAAATCCACGGCGATGCACGCTGAGACAAAGGTAGGTAAGACCCAGGAATGTGGCGGGAGCCCCAGGGGTACAGCCCCCAGGACAGCGGAGCGCCCCCTGCAGGCAGCCCCGCCACAGCGTCCCCTCGGAAACCCAGAGCGGAAGCGCCCCGCAGGGAAGATGCCTGCGCAGCAGCCTAGCTCCCGGCTCCAGACGGAAGATCTGAGTCCAGCTGATGGATAAGCCGGTCGTGAGTTCGAGGCCAGCCTGAAATACATAGTGAGACGCGGTCTTGAGGAAAAATTAAAATAGAGCCAAGGATGGTGGCGCATGCCTGTAATCCTAGCACTCGGGAGGCTGAGACATGAGGATTGCCGTGAGTTCAAGGCCAGCCTGGGCTACAAAGTGTGTTCGAGGCCAACTTGAACTGCATGGTGAGACCTTGTCTCAAAAAAATTTTTTTTAAATTTTTAAATGAGGGGCTGGGGGTTTAGCTCAGTGGCGTAAGTGCCTGCTTGGCAAATGCAAGGTCATGAGTTCAATCCCTGGTACAAAAAAAAAAATTTTTTTTAAATGAGAGGGGCTGGGGTATAGCTCAGTAATTTCTAGGTTCAACACCCCCCCTAGTACTGAAAAAAAAAACAGGTCAGGATGTAGGGGTGTTTGGTGGATGCACATGTGTCAAGGTCAGCAAGATCCTGTCTAAAACGTAAAAAAATAAAATTAATTTTATTATATACTATTGTTGCTACAATTGTTCTTTGCTAACCTCATACCCTGCCTGATTCATCTTGTTTTTTTCCCCTAGTAAGGATTGAGTTCAGGGCCTTAACACTGAGCTACATTCCCTCCCGTTTCTTTATTTTTTAATTTTAATTTTAATTATTTATATTTTGGTACTGGGGGTTGAACTACAACCTCGCACTTGCCAGGCAGTGCTTATGCTGCTGAGCTAAATCCCTGACGCTATTTTTAATTTTTAGTCTCACTAAATTGTTTGGTTGTCCTTCCTGGCCTCAAACTTGGGATCCTCCTGTCTTGTCTTCCCAGGATGCTGGCTCTTCTACTTTTTTTTTGTATTCAGAATCGAACTCACAACCTCATGCTTGCCAAGCAGGCACTTACAATGCTGAACCAAACCCCTGGCCCACCAGGGTGCTGGGATTACAGCTTGTGCCATCTCTCCTCACTTCACCTTTTTTTTTGGAAAGGAGGTTTGGGCTGGGGATTTAGCTCATAAGCACCTGCCTTGCAAGCACGTGGTTGTGAGTTCGATCCCTGGTATGAAGGGAGCCCGGAGCACAGTCCGGGCGCTGGGTACGACAGCCAAGGTATGGATGGGGGTCAGTGGATGGAAAAGTCCAGCCAGGTCACATGGGTGTGTGTGGGGTTCTGGCTACACCGACTGGGAAGGGCTGGAGCAGAAGTGGGGTGGGCCAGGACACTGGTTGGGACGGGCAGGACCCTGCGCCAGCAGGCTCTCACTAAAACCGGATTTTACGGGACGTCACAGCACAGTGGGCCTAGGAACAGGTTCAGGAGCCTGACAAGGTCTGGGCAGGCAGGGAAATAGGGAGCCCCAGCCTAGGGAGGGTGTACCCCGACCTCACTGCTGCCCCCTTTACATCTCTTTCTGCTGATGTGCACTGCTGGCCATCGGGACCCTACAGCAAGGAAGAGCCCTCACCCCAACCTCCAGGAAGAGCCCGGCCTTGGGGTTCGGGAAGGCAGGAGGCCCAGGCCAGGGTCCCAGAGCCCCTAGTCACATTCTGTCCCCATCTGCTGTGGGAGAAGCATTCCTGCACCCTCATCACGCGTCTGGCCAGAGCCCTCAGCCCTTCATCTCTGATCCCCAGTCAGAGGGGCTGATCTGGACGGGAGCTCAGTCTGTGGCCTGGAGGCAGGGGAGGGGCAGCGCCTGTCCCTGCCTCCTCGCACAGACAGCCCCTGGCAGGGTGCAGACTGTTATGACCTTTGCTTTCTGACCTCTGCCTACACCAAAACAGAAAGAGCAGCCTGTGGGTGGGCGGAGCTTCAGGTGGGAATTAGGAAAGGGGTGCGGAGGACTCCCCCACGGGGCATCCATCTTGGCTGAGTCCGGTGCTGCTGGGGTGAGGACCAGCTGGCAGGGGAGAGGAAGGTCATGGAGGTGGGCATAGCAGGGGCCCGGCAATGGTGATGGGACAGTGGGTGGCACAGCAGATGGACTCCAGAGAAACAGTAGAACCCTGCACCCATTGCCAGCTGTCCTGCAGGAGGTTGATGGTGACCCCGGAGGAGTGGGTCAGTAGTGGGGCTCCCAAAGGCCCAGAAGATGTTGAAGAGATCCTGGGAATCGTAGGAGGAAGGCAGAGAGGAAGGCAAAGGAATGTCCACCCTGGAACCAGAGCCACATGAAGAACTTTCTAGGAAGCACCACTGCCAGGGTTGGGATGTAGAGAAGCCAGGAAAGCTGAAGCCCAGACGCACCCATGGGGTTTGGTGATCCAGGGTCGCTGGGCAGGAGTGGCACTGCCCAGTGGGCAGAAGGCATGGTAGAAGGCCTGGGTGCTGGCCCTAGAGGGCGTGGGGAGGAGGACCCCTCCCTGAACGAACCTGCGGCAGGAGGCTCAGGGCTTCTAAGCCCTCAGCAAAGGAGGGTCCTGGAGGTGGGGGGCAGGAAGAGACAGTGGCAGGGCTGGGGGGTGGCACTGTGCTGGAGGGACTCCAGGGGCAGGATAAGGTCTGAGACCTCGAGGGTGACGCAGAAAGAGCTACAGGGGTTCACCTGTTCTGAGACCTCCAGAGCCTCCAGCTGCTCCACCCCCACCCGCAGGGCAGGCACGGAGACTACAACGGTGTCACCCCAGAGCCGCTGTCACCCCACAGCTGGGTGGTGGGGAGAAACGGAGTCGGTCCTTCCTGACGATCAGCACGGTGACCACGACGACGTGTCGGGAGGAAGAGGCGCCAAGTCCCACGGCCGTGGCGGGCCCTCGCCACGCACGCACAGGTGTCCCTGCGGGGAGCTAGGGTCTGTGGGGCGGGGGTAGAGGCCCGGGGTTCCAGAGAAGTCTGCACAAGGGCGAGGGTCAGCGAGGGAGCTGGACGCAGGGCGGGGACCCCCCACCCCCCATCCCGCCCCGGCCCCGCCCCGGCCCCGCCCCGGCCCCGGCCCCGCCCCGGCTCCGGCCCCGCATTGCCGCCGGTAAGTTTGCGCGCGACTGGCGCGGGACGCAGAGCTGGCGCCGACCCTTCGCGCCCGAGGACCGAGCTGCGCCACGAGGTGAGCACCTGGCCGGCCCGAGGGGACGGTCCCGAGCCGACCTGGTGGCGGCGGGGGGCGGGGACGCGGAATGGGACCGCGGGGAGCAGGCGAGGGGCTCCCGGGTCGGCAGTCCCCGGAGTCCCGGGTCGCTCGGGGTCGCACCGCTCCGCTCCACCGCGGAGACGCACCCTCGAGGCTCAGATGGCACCGACCCCGCACCGTCTGGCAGCGTCGGGGTTCCAGAGCCTCTCCCCACCTGGGCTTCGGATCCGCCCTTCCTCCTCCCCCCGCCCCGCGGGCAAACCCAGGCCGGGTCCTGGGCGGTGCGCGCGCCCCTCGCAGTGCGCCCCTGCCCCGGGACACCCCAGGAGTACCCGACTTGCCCCATGGGTGAGGGGCGTTGGCGTCCTGCCTGGCCGGCTCTTCTTCCGCGGCCCACGCTTGTGACTTTAACCCTGGTAGGCGCCGGTCACTGCCGTGCCCTGCTCCGGTCTCTGGAGCCCCTCTCCCTCCCCTCTGACTGCGAGGTTTATGCCCCGACCCTGAACCGACTGACCCCTCACCTCTTGGCACCCGCTTCCTCCGAGTGCCAGCCAGGGCTGTTTTCCTGGCCTTCTGTGCTGGGGACATGGTGTGTTGCAGGGAAAGCTCTGGCCAGCATCCGAGGGCTGCCCGTCCCAATGGGGTGGGGAATAGGCAGGCTCCACCAGCAACCTATGGCCCGGGCCTGGACTCAGGTTGTAACCTTCCCCGGGTTCATGAAAACATCTGCCCTTCCACTTCCTACCTTAGGGGCTCCCCGAGGATGGGGGAGGCACCCTCCCTTTCCCTCCCACCAGGGCCTTCCTTGGTCAGTAGAAGCCTCTTGGAGTCCTTCAGCCTGTCCCCGTAGAAATTGGTGGAACCCTGGCAGAGCCATGAGCTCCTGAGTCATGTGTGCTGAGGACGCTAGCGCGGGCCAGTGCCAACCCAGTAAGTAGCAGGGGTAGCAGGGCCGGCCCGTGGGGCTCCTGTGGCTGATTGCCCTGCCGTGGAGTAGGGAGCCAGCGGGGGAGGCCAGCCACAGCAGGACTTGGGACCAGACGGCTCTTTGGCCTGGGCCAGCAACCTGAGGGGCAGCTATGCATGGTCCCAGCAGGCGGAAGCGTAGGGTCCGGCCTGTGCTCCTTGTGGGGAGAGGAATAAGGCAGAAAGGAGCCCAGGCCAAGCACGGTCAGTGGAAGCTCCACGTCTGGCTGCCTCGTCATCCCGGGGCTCCAGTCCTCTCACTCCTTGGACAAACATTTATCACGCAGCTGCTGGCTGTCCCTGGTGTCAGTGTTTACCCCGTGGTGGGGACCTGCACACACACACATCCAGAATGGCCCATCCTTCCCAGCAGGTGACAGAGCCCTTTGCCCGCTGGAGTTTGCTCATTGCTCTTCCTCCTAGGAGAGGCAGGGACACCCACTCGAGAGGTTCAACTGTTTGCCCTCGGTCCCAGCCTCCCACCTGGTGCCCTTGGCAGGGACCCTGAAACCTCAGCCTCAGGCAGCGGGAAACTCATCCATCCCCCACACGAGTCCCCTTTAGAGGAGCTTCCAGAAATCTTGCCCACTCTTTCCTCTGCCTACAAGCAGCAGGGAGGCCTCCCCCGCTTCTCCCCTTCTCCGACTCCTGTCACAAGTCCCATGTTCCTCTAGGCCCGGGATCCCAGAGTAATTGCCTCCCCACCGCCCTGTGGCCCAAGGGCACTGAGGAGGGACATTTTAAAGCACCCTAACCCTCCCTTCACCACCTTCTTTTTTTCTGAGAGGGCATGAGTTTTGTTTTTATTTTTGTTGTTTTGAGGCAAGGTCATTCAGGCTGGCCTTGAACTCACTATATAGCCCAGGCTGGCCTTGATCCAACAGCGATCCTCCTGTCTCAGCCTCCCAAGTGCTGGGATGACAGGCGTGCCACCATGCCCAGCCCTTCCCCACCTTCTGTGGGGTGGGGGTGGGGAGATGGGGAGCAGCTGTCTTCAGAAAGTTCCCCTGAGGGAAGGTTGGGGGCAGCCCATCAACCTGCTCTGCTGTCTCTGGACCCTGCTTTTCTCCAGGCACGTCCAGCCCCAAGGATCCTTAGCTGCCCCCATATCCCAGCAGGGATACTGGACAAAAACTCAGGGCCCTTCCGGGGAGCTGCTGCCCCTTCCAGGCAGCCCTCCTGGAGTGGAACATGCCTCCCCCCTTCCAGCCCCCACATCATCAATAGGACCAGTTTTAGGGGAGCAGGACACACCTGGCTGGGACTCTGTCTGGACCCCACTGCTCAGACCCTCTGCAGCCCAAGGAGGGGTGTGCATACCCCAAACACCCAGACTAAGGCCTCTGCCAGATGTGGGGGGTGGCAGTCCAGAGGCATGCCCCCCGCCCAGCCTCGCCACCCCTGCCTTCTTCTGCTCCTGCTGCTGGCCTGCCAGGTGAGTGCTGCGCGTTCCATCCCTGCCCTGGCTCCCTCTGCCGACTGCTGCTGACCCGCCGTCCTGGCCACCTGTCTTTCTGGCTACCCCTCCACCTGTCCACCAGCCGCAGGCCTCCTCTGCTCAGGTGATGAAAATCCTGTTTGAGAAGTGGAAGCTGTACAGTGACCAGTGTCACCACAACCTGAGCCTGCTGCCTGCCCCCACTGGTGAGTCCCTGCAGCCCCAGCCAACCTCTTAGGAAGCTTCCTGGTGCTCCTGTCACCCCAGCCCCACTGCACTTACAGGGAGGTAACCGAGCAGCTCACACAGATTGGGGCTGAGAGATGGGCCCCAGTGCTCAGGCAGGAAACAGCCACTCAGGGCTAAGAACAGACTGGAACAGAAAAGCCCAGGGGGGCTGTGGCACTGTCCAGAGGAAGGAGAGTGACCTGTGTTAGCAGAGGACAGCAGGTGTACTGCTGTAAGACTGGCACTGGACCTCAGATGGATGCCAGCAGAATTGGGGTGAAGCCCTCAGAGAGGAAAGAGCTCAAGAGGGCAGGACCCGGGAGACCTCAGCATGGGGATCCGAGACAGGAACCCTAGGGAGAGTGCCCATTCGAGTCAGGACAAGGCTACTCGGAGGTGAAGGTGGGCATGGTAGATCCAGGAGAGGCAGGCAGTTGGGGCCCTGGCCCAGGTCAGGGAGGCAGCAGCTCTGGGCTGCAGGCTTGCAGAAGCAATGGCCACGTTCAGGGGGCTTCCAGGAGGAAGAGAGGCTCCTGCCCTAGCCCGCCCTGCTGAAGAGCCCCTGGCCCTGCCCCACCTCCACAGAGCTGGTTTGTAACAGAACTTTTGACAAGTATTCCTGCTGGCCAGACACGCCTCCCAACACCACTGCCAACATTTCCTGCCCCTGGTATCTGCCTTGGTATCACAAAGGTAACCCTGGGGACCTGGGTGGTGGAGAGGCGAGGCCTGGGGGTGCGCTAACCAGAGCCTGCCCTGCGCCCCAGTGCAGCACCACCTGGTGTTCAAGAAGTGCGGACCCGATGGACAGTGGGAGCGCGGGCCCCAGGGGCAGCCATGGCGCAATGCTTCCCAGTGCCAGATGGACGACCAGGAGATAGAGGTCCAGGTCAGCCTTGGTGGGCGGCGGGGAAGGCATAGCAGGGCTGGCGGGGGCAGTGGAGGTGGCCCCTGCCCAGCCCTAACTGGGCACTGTGGTTTGTAGAATGAGGTGGCCAAGATGTACAGCAGCTTCCAAGTGATGTACACGGTGGGGTACAGCCTGTCCCTAGGGGCTTTGCTCCTGGCCCTGGCCATCCTGCTGGGTCTGAGGTACGCATCGTTCAAGGCCAGTATGGGCAGCCCTAGGGGACGCGGCAGGCAGCGCTGACTCGCTGTCCCTGCAGCAAGCTGCACTGTACTCGCAACTACATCCACCTGAACCTCTTTGCGTCCTTCGTGCTCAAGGCGGGGTCTGTGCTGGTCATTGACCGGCTGCTCAAGACCCGCTACGGCCAGAAGATCGAAGATGACCTCAGTGTCAGTGTCTGGCTGAGTGACGGGGTGAGTGCTTCTGCCTGCCCAGGGTGGGCAGGGCCCCGGGACCCCTGCTCACACTATATCCTGTCCTGCGAAGGCGGTGGCCGGCTGCCGCGTGGCTGCGGTGATCATGCAGTACGCTGTAGTGGCCAACTACTGCTGGCTGCTGGTGGAGGGCGTGTACCTGCATGGCCTGCTAAGCCTTGCCGCCTTCCCTGAGCAGGGCTTCTTCGCACTCTACCTGGCTGCCGGCTGGGGTGAGTGGGTCGGTGTTGGGAGCGGGGAGGCTGGCCAGCGGGGCTCTGGACCTCAGCCGCTGCCCCCACAGGTGCACCCCTGCTGTTTATCATCCCTTGGGTAGTGGTCAAGTGTCTGTTTGAGAACATCCAGTGAGTACCAACAGATTACAGGTTGGGCTGGGTGGTCTGTGCCTTGGCCCTGGGCTTGTGGAACAGCCCGGGGAAAGGAGAGCATGCTCTGGCCAGAGGCCACATGGGTTGTGTTCAAGTCTGATACCTGGGGAGGGAATTGTTTGTGACCTTGCTTCCTTCCTTGGGGCACTCATTAGGTCCCAGCAGAACTGAGATGGGGTGGGGAGCGGGGGCTAGGTGTACCTCCAGGATGTAAGCGGCCACCCCACAGGTGCTGGACCAGCAATGACAATATGGGCTTCTGGTGGATCCTTCGTGTTCCTGTCTTCCTGGCCATCCTGGTGAGGAAACTGGAGGGGGCACTCCTGGGGCCTCCCCAGGCCCTCCTTCCTGGAGCCCTAGAAGAGGTAGCACCCTGCCAGAAGGGAAGGCAGAGGCAGCCCGGAGCCAGTGTGCATCCAGGATGCCACCCTTGGCTGCCAGCCAGGCTGCGCATCCTTGGATGGGTGCCCACCAGCCTCATGGCCCAGCTGGCCATAGGCCCACCTGCAGGCGGACCGGTGGGGGCCTCCAGGCCTCAGAGCAGTCCAGGCTTGCACTGACCTGTGTCCCCCTACAGATCAACTTCTGCATCTTTGTCCGCATTGTTCACCTCCTTGTAGCCAAGCTGCGTGCCCGCCAGATGCCTTATGCGGACTACAAGTTCCGGTGGGTGGGGCATGGGCCAGGGAGCACAGGCCTGAGACCCCCAGGGCCAGAACGTGCCTGAGGATGGGGCTCCGAGGCCCACACGGGCAGAGCCCAGCCCAGGCAGGCAGGCCGAAGTGCTTAGGCTGCTTCCCCCGACAGGCTGGCCAGGTCCACCCTGACCCTCATCCCCCTGCTGGGTGTCCACGAAGTAGTCTTTGCCTTTGTGACGGACGAGCAGGCTCAGGGCACCCTGCGTTCTGCTAAGCTCTTCTTCGACCTCTTCCTGAGCTCCTTCCAGGTGACCACCTGTCTGCCCCTGAGCCCCCAGGGATGAGGGCCACCTCTGACCACCCTTTTTCCTCCAGGGCCTGCTGGTGGCTGTTCTCTATTGCTTCCTCAATAAGGAGGTAGGTGGGGACTCAGGGCCCTGGGGTCTTCCCTCTTGCCCCATTTATGCTCATGGAGGTTGCCTGGCATGGGGACTCTCAGGGCTGAAACTGGCTCTTGAGAGGTGGGTGGTAGTTCTGACCCCCTGGACCCACAGGTGCAGGCAGAGCTGTGGCGGCGCTGGCAGTGCTGGTACCAGGGCAAAGCACTGCTGGATGAACGAGTCACAGGCAGCCACTCGGCCCCAACAGGGCCCAGCCGCAGCCCCCTCTGTGAGAAGCTTCAGCTGGTGAAGGGGGGCAGCAGCAATGGGGCCGGCCAAGACCCCTCTGCAGAGACCCCCTTGGCCAGTGGCCTCCCTAGATTGTCCAAGAGCCCTTTCTGAGGCATCTTTGGAGCCCTCATCAGGACTGGACTTGGGGACCAGAGCACATCCCAGGACAGGGGCAGTGGCCCGTGGCCATCTGGCCTGTTGCATCCCCTCCTCCCCACACCTTCCCTGTCCCCAGGGCCAAGGTGCGATAACTCAGGTGTAGCCCGGAGCTAAGCTGTGAACTACAGGCTTGGCTTCCCACGTATGCCGCATGTATGCCGGTGTCTTGTGTGCATGGAGGTGAATGTCCTCCAATAAACGGCTCAGGTGGTTGCCACTGGGAAGGTCCTGAAATGCCGAGTGGAGGGGTGTGAGCAGCCAGGCCAGGTCCATGGAGAGGGACCTGTGATGGCCAGGGCTGGTCATTCCTTCCAGAGGGCTCCCTCTAGTACTCCCCTTGCACAGACAGCTGGAGGGTCTTTCACTCAGGGGTAGCCAGCCATCTGTCCCTACTGAGCACCTTCTGGGCATCCTTCTGCCCTCTGGGGCTTTCTTTGTCCCCAGATCCCTAGAGACCCTGTTCAGCAGCAGAGGGTTGTGAAGGGGGATGATGGCTGAAGGAGGCCACTGGCTTTATCTTCCTGCCAGTCCAACATGGGCACCATGTTTACAGGGAAGGCGATTTCCAGACAGCCCTCTTCCTGCAGGCAGCAAGGGCACCAGCAGATTGAAATGGAGAAATGAGTGTCCCCAGATTGCCCTAGGTCCAGGTGAAGATGGCAGCAAGGTTGCCCAACCTCTGCACAGGTCCCGCCATGTGCTGGGCACAAGATCGAGGAGATGCTTCGGGGTGGGGACCCCAATATTTGGGGGCATCCTGAATCTGAGTTGCTGGGGTGTGTGAAGTTCCTAGTTCTATCCCCAAGACCATGGGGCCAGGCAGGGGCAAGTCCAGAGAGGGAGCTTGGGTGAGGTGACAAGGACCCTTCGATGTGCCCCTGTGAGGAGAGGCTGGGTCCTGGGTGAGGAGTGCCATTCAGGCAGAGCCGGGCTAATTGGAGCAAATGAAAGGACAGGAGGCCTCTTAGGAAAGGTAAACAGAATTACCTGCCAAGTGCTGGGGCCCTCTGGGGGCTGGGAAGCAGGGAGGAGGGGGGCAGGCAGAGGCTGGTTGGAGTGATACCCTTCCAGGTCCCAGGTGGGGGTCAAGGCCAGGGGGTGGTCCAGTGGCTGCAGCTGCTGGAGGCCTTGTCTATGGGATTTGGCTTTCACCCCAGCCCAGGTCCTGACTCAGCCTGACACTGCGGCCTAGGGTGCCCAGCAGGCTCAGGTGCACCCTGCATTAGCAGGGAGGGTGTCAGTGCTTCCCGCCAACAGGGCCTCCAGGGCCTCCTGAGAGCCCTCCCCAGCACCAGCTCTTCTGCCCTTGTCCTGCCTTACCCCATCCCTACCCCGGTTCCCTAACCCTTGGGAACCTGGCCAGCAAACACTGACCCCACTTGGGTGGCCTGCAGGCAGGCAGGTGGCAGGACTGGCTTCCCACTCAGCCCTGCACCCACCAGCACCAACCAGTCCAGGAGACCCCATGCTGCTTCCGCATCTCTGCCCCTCCTCCCCCAGCCCTGCACCTTGGTCCCCTTCCCCAGAGGAACACTTGGGTACCTCCCAGCAGAGGGAGGAGGTTGCCTTGAGGACCCCAGGGATGCCACCAAGATGAGGGTGGAGACCAAGAAAAGGCAGGGACTAGGATAGCAGAGTTGGATCTGGGAAGGGCAGGCCATGAGCAGCTGGGCAGGACCCCCGAGTTCAGCAGATGCTCAGGGGAGCCACAGGAGGGTCACCCAGCCCAAAGGCACTGAGCGGAGACGCCAAGGACCAGGAACAGCTCAGGAGCAGCATGCAGACAAGTACCATCCCTGGCTCCCACGCTCGCTCGCCGCTCGCAGCATTTACACTCACTGCCACCATCTGCCTTCTCCCCATAGCACCTCATTCTCACCACCCGTGGGGCCTGACCCCAACCTGGGCTCCTACCACTGCCCATCACAGCAGGGCCCTAACAGTCTCCTGCCTGCCCGATCCAGCCCCTGCAGCAGGAGGAATGAGCACCCTATCTGAGGTGACAGAAATGTGAGACCCAGGCCTGGTGGTACATGACTTACTCCAGCATTCAGGAGGCTGAAGCAGGAGGATCACCATGAGTTCTAAGGCCAGTCTGAATTTATACAGCCAGACCGTCTCAAAAAACAAAAGGCAGGTGCGGGGATACTGCTCAGAAGCACAGTGCCTGCCTAGCAAGCATGAGGTCCTGAGTTCAATTCCCAGTATCCCCCAGGAAAGGGGAGCCCAGAGATGTAGCTCAGTGATACGGCGCCTACCTGGCAAGTGCAAGGCCGCGAATTGGATTCCCAGTACCGAAAAAAAAAAAAGACCTCAAGGATGCACCTGCCAGATGCAGAATGTGGGAAACTGTCACTGAAGACCGTGCCGTGAAAGAAGGGGCAAAAGGCGGGTTGGGGACCGTGACACTCGGCCTGTGTGTCCTGGGTCAGTAACTCACCTGGCTGTGCTTGAACACAGGCTGGGGTGGGGGCAGGCGAGAGACTGACATGGATGAAGATGCTTCGTGTTCATTTTTCTCAAAGATAAAGCTAAGGGGTGGGGTGCACCTCAGTCATAGCGTGCTTTCCTAGCACGCTTCAGACCCTGGCTCTGGAATGAGCTAAAGTCTCCCTACAAGAGCACAGTTCAAGTCCCCGTGCTACACTACAAAGTCCAGCAGGTCAGGCCCATGGTGGGAAGTTAAGCACAGCAAGCCACTGACGGCGACAGCAAGCACTCGGCACCCAGCAGCCCCAGAGAGCTGGTACCGATGACCACTGAAGAGACAGAAGCTGGGGTTGGGGATTTAGCTCAGCGGCATAAGCACCTGCCTCGCAAGCTCGCAGTCGTGAGTTTGATCCCTGGTACCAAAAAAAAAAAAAAAAAAAAAGAAGAAATGGAACTTGGGGACCCAGCAGCTTGTTTCAGGTCAGGGTCCCTGGGAAGGCTGGCTGGGCTCTCCATACCTCTGCTCACTCCAAGGCAGAGGGCACACGGATTGGGGTCTTGTTCCTGCCCCGCCCTCAGTGCAGCAGGAGGCATGTGCGTGAGGCGCCGACACGGAAGCTGTATCAGCTGTGTGCGCACCTGGACTGTCCTGGGTCTCTGGCTACACCCACCCTCTCCCGGCTCCAGAGAGTGGGAGACAACTTGAGACCCAGGCTGAAACTCACAGTCTTGGCACCTGGCTGTGGCGCGTGCCCGTTGGCAGTGAGCAACAGCTGTTTACCACAGGCACTGCCCCTTCCCACCCTCCCTCCCCGCAGACATCTGCCCGACCCTCCCCCAGGAGTCTAGGGGCCACTGAGTCCCAGAATACTCTTCTGGGAAAGGGCGTTCCTGAAATAAATTCCAGTTTGGCTTTGCCTCAGGAGCAGGCGCCTTCCAAGGCTCTCTCTCTGTCTGAAGGTCAAGTACAACTGGGTCTCTCCTGGGGCCCAGCAGCCACCCATTTGGCCAATGGAAGGCCAACTCCCCCAAGGGTGTGTAGCTTGTGCCACAGAAAGTGGGTGCAGGAGGGAATGGGATCACCGGGAGTCCCTGCAAGGACATGGACTATCCCCACAGGACACCATCCCTCACTGCAGGTCCAGGGGTCCACACAAAACTTCTGGGTCCAGTCAGCACCGTGACTGGGAATTCCAGCATGCCGTGGGCTGTGGGGCAAGGGCCTGACAGACCGCCATGAGGCCGATCTCAGTGCCACCCACCTTTATTCATGGACCCTCAGGTTCCAGAGCCACAGACATTGGCATCCAGAGGACACAGGAAGAGAAAAGGGCCCTGGTGACCTCCCAGCACACTCCAGAGAGCCAGGACAGGCCTGGCAGCACCACCGCCTCAGGGTCAGCCTCAGTGCACCTGCCCAAGGGTGCAGGCACCAGGAGGCCAGGCCTGGCTGCTGAGGACCCCTTCAGAGATGCCAGCGCTGTCCTAGGCCCAGCAAGCTGGTGCCATCCTGAAGCTGAGGCAGGGAGGGGCAGGCTGGACTGTGAGGATGGAAGGAGAAGTTTCCCAAGTCTTCAGGCCAGAGGAGCAGCAAGGGACCAGAACACCCAAGCTGGACAGGTGGGGCTGCACTTGTCCTACTTCCTGGTCATTTCAAGGACAAACCAGTCAGTCCCACCAGCTGAGAGAGACAGGACCCTCTTCTCCTGATCCTGACAAGAAGCTGGCAGGAACAGCAAGGTGGGGGGCAGGGCAGGTGACCGGAGAGAGGGCTGGGACAAGAACTGTGTGGGGCAGGCAGAGTCAGACGGCACCCAAGGTGCAGTCAGCCAAGGATGAAGGGCAGGGGCTGGCGGGGCCAGAGTCCCCCTCCAGGGACAGGAAAGGACGGACACAGGGAGGAGAGGCAGGCCTCAGCCATCAATCCTGTCAGCCCTGAGGTTTGTGCCCACTGGGAGCACAGCCCCTCCCCGCTCCCGGGAGCAGAGCCCACAGGACAGGAGGACACCAACATCCAGTGACCCCAATCTTCCTGAGGCCAGGGGAGGGGCACTGGGCACTCTATGACTTCTTGGTGTCCTGCGTGTTCCGGCGCTTCAGGTCGCTCAGGTCGATGGGCTTGAAGGCTGCGGGGATAGTGCAGGCAGCCCTGGCATGCGCCCCTCCAGCCCTGACCCAGGGAAGCCTTGGCTCAGATGTCTTAGGACAGGATGCAGGAAGCAGGCGCCCTTCCCTCCCCTCTCGCCTACTCACTCTTCAGGCCAGGGTTGGGGACCTTCTCCACGTACTCCTCCACCAGGCCACGCTCACCACCCGACAGCTGGCTGCGCAGGTCTCGCTCCACACCCTGCCAGGCTGTGGACGCGGAAGACAATGGGTCAGTGTCTGGCAGCATCTGGGCCACAGGAACCTCTGCCTTAGCACCAGGCCGCCCAGACCCTCCTGTCCTCTGAAGCATCTCCTGCCAGCCAACGGTGCCCTCGGGTGCCCAGCCCTCCCTGCCCCCACCCCTCCACAGGCCAGTCTGCTCTGTGCGATGAGTCACCTATGCCCATTCTGGGACTCCAAGACAACCACGGTTCACTTCCCACCTCCCCGCCAGCCCCACTCTGGCCACTCCAGTGCCAGCCTCTACCTATTCACTGCTGGTGTACCCCATCTCCATCAGCTTCCTCCAAGCCCCAACCCACACCCCAGCGCCGAGAGCAGCCCACTACTCCTGGAGTGCTGCCTATTCCCCATACCCTCCTCTTGGGCTGGCAACCCAAATTGCAGGGCCCCCCAAAGGAGCTGGCGTGGCAGAGGTGCCCACACCTTGCTGGGGACGGGAGAGACAGGAAAGGGCTTTGGGACACTCCTGACCTTCATAAATGAAGCGCACATTCTCCTCGTGGGCTGGCGTGAAGATCTCACTGCTGTTGGTGGGAGACCGAGGGCTGCTGTTCCTCTTGCCGTTGTAGACAACTCTGGAAACGGGGGAACTGGAGATGCCAGCACATGAGCACGGGACAGGGCCACAGGAAACAGGGATACCCTTCCTGATGGAGAGGAGCCCAGCAGACACGGTCATACGCCCACACCCACACCCTGCCTGGGACCCACCTGGTCATTGCTGAGATGTCTGGTCCCAGGGTTCTGCTGCTGGATCCCCTTAGCCTCTGGAAGGGAAGCCCCAGAGCACAGGCGTGAGACAGGAGTGTTACTTGGTTGGGGGGGGGGGGTGTGGCGGGTGTGGGCATGCTCCTAATCCCAGCATTCAGAGGCTGAGGCAGGCAGGAGAATCGCCCCCAGTTCGAGGTCAGCCTGGCCTCACAGTGAGTTCAAGGTCAGCCTAAACTACATAGTAAGAAAAAAAAAGGCAGTGAAGAAAAGGAGTGTCTGGCAGGGAAGGGACCCCCTGGCTCCCTTCGTCACCAAACTACACGGTTTTGCCGCCCGACAGAGGTTTCTCCATGGTTGCCCAGCAACTCCAGGCAGCCTCCAGACACAGGAGAGCCAGCAGATGGGGACAGGACACCAGCTGCCAGACTCAGGCATGATCCGGAACAGTGATTCACAAGCTTGGCCTGCATCCCTGCCCTGGTCCTGTTTTAGCTGGTGGCAGCCTCTCACAGGCCGGGTTCCCCAGCTTTGCCCCTACCGGCTACAGGGCTGGGTGGACTCTTTCTGCAGCGCCTCAGCTTAACTGTGAAATGGGGACATGCTTCCTGATGAGGAGGAGCCCAGCGGACATGGCCATAAGCCCAACTTCCTGGCCCCGAAGGCCAGGGGCAAGGGTGCCCAGAGATGGGCTCGAACTAGGCTGGGGGTAGGACAGCCTTGGGGGAGGGAGGCAGTGCGTGACCTGGTGACCAGGGTCCCAGGGTGTCCCTTGTTTACAGTCTCAGCCCAGGGGATTTTTACAGCCCTGGAGTGGGTTTTTTATTTATTTTATTTTATTTTTTGGTACCAGGGATTGAACTCAACCTTGTGCTTTCCAGGCAAGTGCTTGAGCCACTGAGTTAAATCCCCAGCCTTAGAGTGGGTTTTTTTGTTGTTGTTGTTTTTCGTTGTCTTTCTGAGACAGGGTCTCGCTATGCAGTTCAGGCTGGCCTTGAGTTCACTTTGTAGCCCAGGCTGGTCTTGAACTCACAACGATCCTTCTGCTTCAGTCTCCCGAGTGCTAGGATTACAGGCACAAGCCCCTATGCTTGGCTTAAAAGCCAATTTTTTTCTGGAGCAGGGCTTTAATTTTAGGGTCAGGCTCTTGCCTGTTGGCTGAGGACACACAGTAGCCCCAGTGAGGAAGCCAGCCACACAGGACTGGTCCCAAGCCTGGCCTTGCCCTAAAGGAGGTCAATCCTGGGTGACAGGGTCATGGGGGTCTGAAATGAGGGCTTTCATTACAAGTGCCCGAGGCCCAGAAGCACCACACAGCACAGAGAGCACAGCTGCAACTGGGCCACAGGGCCCAGAGGCCAGGAGGGCCACAGGGTCATCCCCCAGCTGTCCTACGTTTAAACACAGCACAGGTGAATACAAGCCCACAGCCAAGGGCGAGAAAGACCAAACAGTGCAAAGCCAGACCCCACTAGGGCACCAGGCTCCTGAGGTGCTTGGGCAAGAAGGTGCACAGCTCACTCATCCAGGAACCCGTGCTAAGAGTCCAGGTTTCTCTGTCCACGGTCCTTCCCATGGACAGCCCAGCCCAGGGAAACCATGGCACAGGGACAGCCTTTTTGGGTCTGATGACATTGGGACAAGGTAGAGAAGCTCTGTAGACCAGGACAGAGATGCTTCCGAGGTCAGTGTTCAGAGGATGATGGACTGGCCAGCACCTGCTCATGTCCTGGGCCTGGGCAACCTTCTGACCCTTCAATGCACCCTTTTCTGCCCAGGCCTGACTGTTCCTTGGCTGGCATCTGCTGCCCAACCCTGCCTCCTCTGGTGCCCCTCCTTCCATCGGCCTCGGATGCCTTTACATACCATGCCCAAAGCCTGGGTCTCCTTTCTGGCACCACCCTGACTGGCAGCAGTTTGAGTCTAAGATGACAGAAACCTGAGTGTGTTTACCAGCCAGAGCTGCACCGGCCAGCCTGTCCCTAGAGGCTGGTATGGAGGGGCCCAGGCTCACTGCTGGTGAAGAGTCTGGGAGAGGACCTAGGCCACAGATATGCCAGCGATACCTACTGACCCTGGGGAGCCACAAGTGGTCACCTGCGGTGCAGCCTGTTGCTCAGCAGCCCAGGTTAAGGGCGTTTTGCCCTGGCTGAGCAGGGCACAGAGCAGGATGGGAGGGGTAGGCTCTGTTCAGACTGAGCAGCTGGGAGGTGACCCCGATTCAAAGGTCTCAAGAACCTACACAGCCCCCTGCTCACAGGGGGCTCCATCCCTCTGCAGCCCCCACCAGGAGGAAAGCAGCTCAGCAGGAAGCCTCCTCCAGCCCGCACCCCAGGCACGTCATGCCTGCAAGCTCCCAGGCACAGTCATTTTCTCAGTGTGCCCCTGCACCCATCAAAGCACATGCCATCTACTCGAAGATGCCTCTGTCCTGCACACACTGAAACTGGCTCACAACCTAGTGATCACCGTGGTGACAGTCTGGCAATGTTTTCCCTTTCTTGGTGGACTTCGGAGTAAGATGTAACTCCCACTGGTAGTGTTTCAGACCAGGGGGCCCTCGGGGCCGTCTCCTAATCAGGGAGCCCTTCCCACAGCTCCTCCACCACCCCCTTTTTTGCATCCCCTGCACCTCTACCATCCGCGTGCACACCTGCACAGAGCAAACCTCCTCAGCTTGGGAGTTTGCACGAAGACAGCAGCACCACCTTCCCAACACCTTTCCCATGTCATTCACCAGTGAGCCATTCTCCAGCCTCTCTACTGCCATCAGACAGCCATGGCACATGTTTCATGTTTTCTCAGATGCCACCTGCTACTACATTCCCCAACCCCAAATGTAATCTCTGCCACAGAACCACCTTCCACCTGACATCCCAGGGGACAGCAAACCACTGTGCTCTGCAGGACAAGACTGCTGTCACTGAGTAGCCACAGACACAGAATGAACCGAGTTTGTCCATCCCTCTCCACCTCAGGTCCTCATCTGAGGCAAGGCAGCCCTCGGCATGCTTTCCAGGCCCTCCTGCCCTGGCTCCACCTCCCTGGCCCTGAGGACACTGCTGATTACTAAGAGACAGGAGAGTTCTGGGCAGACTGGAAAGTAGGGAGGTACAGACCTAGGCCTAGGGCCTAGGGAGGTACGGACTCACCCTGAAGAGATCATGATAGCTACAACTGACACCTGCCAGGGGCTGGCCACAGGGCAGCCCTTGTGCTGGGCACTTTATACAATCTCTCAGGTGCCCACAGCTCAAACAGGAAGAAGGCTCCTGACAATGCTCTGTTCAGAGGGCAGAGCCACCCAGAAGCAGTGGACTCAAAGCGATTCAAGCCCTGTACCACCAGGGCCTCTAGGGCCACAGCAGTTGGGTGAGACCCAAACGCTTAGGCTGGCCTAAGCCTCCCTCAACTCTCTTCTGCAGTGTCGGGGTCAGACCCCTGGCCTTGCCCATGCTAGGCACACACTCTACTCCTGAGCTAGACCCCTAGCCGCTGCCTTAACTCCTGCCTGCGCCCCGTGGCAGGCTCCTGGACTTCCAGAAATGCCCTCCCCAGTGACATCCACTTAGCTGGCCCTCACTCCAGGGCAGTTTCATCAGGTGGGTCTGGGTAAAAGTTCCTCCTCTGTGAAACTCAAGGCTGTCAGTGATGTCCTAGGGAGAGGCCAGGGACAACAGCATGGGTGCAGAACTCATTTCAGACTTTTTAGGATTCAGGACACCATCCAGCCCCCGGACACTGCATACATGGGTGACCCTCTAATGGCTGGTCATTGTGTATTTTTTTGGAGTTTCTGGTACTGAAACACCCCTAGGTCTCACTTCCATGATCTATGTCCTTTTCAGCCAACGAGACCACCAGAAAGTGATCTACCAGCCAAGCAGGTGCTAGAGGGACGAAGTTGT
Source organism: Hydrochoerus hydrochaeris (assembly GCA_004027455.1). Classification (NCBI taxonomy): domain Eukaryota; kingdom Metazoa; phylum Chordata; class Mammalia; order Rodentia; family Hydrochaeridae; genus Hydrochoerus; species Hydrochoerus hydrochaeris. The sequence goes on from PVLA01002291.1 coordinate 176,432, forward strand.
GACAGCTGCCACATTGACCAGGTGGTTCCCTGAAGCCCTCTCTGCCCTGCCCATCACCTGCCGCCCTCTTCATCACTCCGCACCTGGAGATCCCGGCAACCCGCCTCCCCTGGGCTAGGCTCCTGCTTCCCTCCTGCCTCACTCATCCCCTGGATGCTCTCAACAACCGCTGCCGGAAGTCCACTCGCCAGCGCTCACCGCATCTACAGCCCTTTGCTTGAACTTGCCCTCTGCCCGAACTCACTCCACTCAGCCTTGGGGGCGGCAGAAAG
>PVLA01002291.1:176803-279792 GCA_004027455.1 Hydrochoerus hydrochaeris
CCCCGCCTGCAGCCGGCGCCTCGCCCGCCTCACCTCGCCTGCCCGGCCGCCGCCACCGCCTCTTCCCGTGCGGCCACCGGAAGTGACGCTTGCGCAAGCGCAGACGGCGCCACACGTGACCGCCGCGCGGGTTCGCGGGACGTGGGTCGAGGGCCTGGGGTCGGGGGCTGGGTGTCGGGATCCAAAGGTTCGGGATCCGGAACTGGGAGGAGAGAAGGACGGGATTCACGGGAGGACGAGGAGACGGAGCACGACGCGGGTGTTGGAGACTTAGGGATACCTGGGACGGGGAAACGCAACGCAGAGGCAGGGGCGACCTGGGCAGGGGACTGCGGGGGGCAAGAAAGGGACTCGCTAGCAGGAACACAGCTGGAAGCGGGTCATGGGAAAAGGAACGGGGCAGGAGGCCGTGGAGAGATGTTGGAATGGGGAGGACTGGGCACATGGGAAGACCTGAGGACTGGAGGGACGGGGCACGGAGTGGGGGTGAGGAAGGATGGGGACAAGGGGCAAGGACATAGAGGGATGGAGAACTTACGGAGACAGGGAGGCAGGGGGATTCCAGACAATGGAGAGAAGGGCCTAGAATGGGCGGGTTGGGAGGTCTGGGAGAGAGTGGATGGGGGGACACCAGAGTGTGGGGACCAAAGAGGTGATTGGGGATGAAGGGGTTTCCAAGAGGTGCTGGCCCTCAGCGCAGTGCCACCACGGAGCCCAGTAATCAGGCCACCACCACAGGCTTGAGGATAACATTTATTGAAAAAGTAAAAAGTGTCACAATAAAAAATTGACCTAGAGAAAAAACCAGGCCAGAGACATAGGTATAAGGGCCAGGGTCGCGCCTGAGGAGGGAAGGCTGGAGCCCAGGGCTGGACTGTCTAGTCTACGCTGGCTCCCTTGAAGAGCTCCACCAGGTCCTTGAAGTCTGGGTCAATGAGGTCTGAAGGCAGATCGCCATCGTCATTGGCTGCTTCTCTGTCAGCCCCCAGGGAAATGAGGTACCTGGGTTCAAAGGGCACCCTGGTTGAGGCATGATTTGTCCCGCCCCAGAGCAGAGGGTGAGAGTCCTGGGGTCACCTGTTAGTTTTTCCTGGCAGGCTGAGGGGGAAGAAACCAGACCCCTTGGCAGCTGTGTCAGTGTTTCCAGTTTGCTGTAGCATAGCAAAGAGTGGAAATGGTGCTGGAGCCTTTGGGGCTGTTGGCTGCACTGACAGGGCCAACTTTTGGGGGACCCATACCCCGGAGTCTGAGGCTTAGCGGGGTTGCACTGCAGCCTCTTCTCACCTGCCCTTCTGGCTCACCTGGCTATATCAGGGTACCCATCACTGCAGGCGATGTGCAGGGGCGTCCAGCCTGCCTCATCACGCTGGTGAATGTCAGCTCCGTATTTGACCAGCAGCTTCACACACTCCAGGTTTCCGGAGAGCACAGCTTCGTGCAAAGCAGCCAGGCCTGGACAGGGGTCAAGGCTAAAGTCCTTAAACTGGCCTTACCCTGCCACCCTGCACACCCTGGGCCAGGTGCTCTGGTCCTCTCACCTGAGGGATAGATGGTGTCCAGAGAGACCTTCCGAGTCCTGATAAAGCGCCCCACCTGTTCCAGGTCACCCTGGCGGATATGGTCCAAGAAGAGGACATCGTTGGGGAAATGGACACTTCGGAAGGCCATCAGCCGCCGGCGCCGCTGCCGGGGACTGTAGCGAGAGTAGCGCACAGTTCTGCTGGGCATCGTGGGGGTGGAGGTGGGCTGCCCCTCTGGGGACCCTGCTGCACCTAGGTGAGGAGTGAAACAGCCAGGCCAGACTGGGTCAGTGTACAGGCTCTTCTCTCTGACCAAGACCTTGCTCCTGGCTTATATAGGCCTTGCGGAGCTATATAAAGCTGCGCAGTCATGCTTGCCGGACGCAAGGGGCTGAAACCGAGCTGCTCCCTCCCTCCCCGCGCGCACAGGATCGAGTTTGGTGGCTCATCTTTCAGCCCACCTGTTGCCATGTCCGGCCAAAGGGGTCAGATCCTTCTTGGCCACCACTCCCAGCCCCACAGCTGGTCCCACAGCTGGACCTAGAAGGTGCCTCACAGAAGACCAGCAGAGGACCAAACCAGAACCCCTAAAGAAGACCACAGGCGTAAGGGCAAGATGAGGGCAGAGGGCGTGGAGAGGGCACCTGCAGGTCGCTGGCCTCTAGAGGTGAGGGCTGTCTTCCCCCTGTAAGGAGTACTGGAGGCGCCAGCCCTGTCCCCTTCCATTGGGCTCCAAGCCCCCTGCAGCAGCAATCCCAGCACAGCCACCATTGCTGCCCAGGCAGGGTCCTGGGCCAGTCTGCTGTGTCCCCATCAAGTGCCTCCTCCTCCTGACATGTTCCCCCTGCCACCCTGTACACATTTGCCCTCCTTTTTCTCCTGGTTTCAAGATCTCCAGACACACTGCCAAGGACACATGATCATGCTGAAGGTGGCATCCATTCTGCACTGCAGAGCTGGACTGACCTGGGACTGTCCCCCTCTGTCCCATCCAGCAGGCTTCCCTGCCAGGTGCCCTCACTTTTGTAGCAGCTACAGCTAAGGGCATTCGCACAGGGGGGCGGGTGCTGAGAGAAGCTGGTGGGTGGGCAGCCTGTGCCAAAAGAGCCCAGGAACAGGGCAGTGTGTGGAGGGGGAGACAGTCCTCTGGGTTCCGTGCAATGCTGGGAGCTGCCCAGTGGCCCTGGGATCCCTGCCGGGCTGCCCTGGCAGAACACCACAGGTTTAAGACCCCAAAGTCTCTGTGACTGAGGCCAAGCATAGGCAGGGCCCCCCAGGCTCAGGGGAGTGCTCATTCTAACCCTTGCAATACCTAGAGGTCTCTGCAGTCCTCCAGGCTGCATCTCCACATGGCTGATACTGTGTGTCCAAATCTCCCTGTTTATGAGGACACCAATCATAACAGGACTTGGCCTGATTCAGTATCACTTTACCTTAGCCTGTTACACCAACAATGAACCATATTTTGCAGTAAAGTCACATCTGGAGGTGTGGGAGCAGCTTGCCCTGGTGAGGAAGGGCAGTGGAGAACGAAACTCCGGAGACAAGGCTGATGGCACAAATCCGCTTTATTATGGGAATTTCAGCCTTAAGTATGCTAGTAAAGGGGCGGGCACGGGGCAGTAAGGTAGTCAGTGAGGTAACCCATGAGGGGCATCACCAGGGCAGGAGGCAGTCTGCAGGGCGAGTCCACTCGGCCTACCAAGGGACTTAGAGCCTGGAGCATACTCTGCAGGCCTTCCTCTGCTGTGGCTGCCAGCCAGACCTCTGGGCCACGCACTCCCACAGGACTGCACACTCCCACATGGAGGTACTGGGGGATAGGATAGGAATTTAGGGGGGACAAAACTCAATTCATTGCCTTGACAAGATGCTCCAGAAGTCAGATTGACTGGCTGGCTGCTTCTCCAGAGTAGGAGAGGCTGTGGTTGGCAGCAGGCAGCAGGCTGGTCTCTGACCAAGGAGAGCAAACCAAGAGTATCAGGAGCCCTCCAGGCTGTAGGCCATGGGCAAATGGCACTGAGTGAGGCCTGGCTGGGGTTTCTGCATCTACTCCCATGCACAGGCACACACCACCACAGCCCGGGGCTGTGCCCTCAGCTCCTTTCTGTCCAGACCTTGGCCCTCGGGAGTCCACTGGAGCTATTTCCCACGTGGTCTTTGGGAGGAGTCAGGTATAGTTTCTTCTGACTCTGTACACGAATCGAGGAGATGAAGGGTTCTATTCTGTCACTAGACAGGACCTTTCTTGGAAGAGAAGACTGACTGCCTTTTCTCCCATTGTGGGAAAATTCCATCTTCTCTCGGAGGATGGGGTGCAAGCTTTCACTGGGGCTCAGCAGGAGAGCCTTGCTGCTGTGGTTCAAGGCTTGGGTTCAATACCCAGCACTACAAAGAAGCAAAGAATCACCGGACGAAGCCACCCCTGGCCCCTTCCAGCAGTGGGGTCAACTTTTGAAGTGAGCTGGTCTGCATGACTTGGGGGGTACTGGGGAGTAAGCCCAAAGTCTTCACACTGAACTATGTCCTCGGTCCTCTTTTATTTATTTATTGTCAAGTCCATTTTATTTCAAAGAGAAAAAATTTTAAATACATCCATCAGGGGGCAACAGTGGTACACACATTGTCACCCCCAAATCACAAGACACCTGCCTTCAGTTGTCTAAAGGACACCAGCACAAATCTTTCTCTTCACTGAAGTCCAAGAAATCAGTAGTATAATTAGCTGTTTTATTTAGCCTTGTTTTAAATTTTTATTTTGAGGCAGGGTCTTTCTAAATTGTCTAGTTGTTCAAGCTGACTTTGAACTTTTTTTTTTTTTTTTTGTCTGTACCAGGGATCGAATTCACGATCACCATGCGCTTGCAAGGCAGGCACTTATGCCACTGAGCTAAGTCCCCAGCCCTGAATTTGAACTTTTCAGTCCTGCCTCAGCCTCCCAGAATGCTGGGATTTCAGGTCTGCTTGGTCTGCATGATTTTAAATTGCTAACTTGTCCTAAGTAAATAGCTACTTTTGGAGGACAAACCAAAACACTTTTTTTTTTTTTTTTTTTTTGGTATCAGGGATCAAACTCACAACCTTGTGCCTATCAAGCAAGCACTTGAGCCACTGAGCTAAATCCCCAGTCCCAAAACACTTATTTAAAAAGAGTTACCTTCTTGGGGCTGGAGATATAGCTCAGTGGCACAGCACCTGCCTGGCAAGCATAAGGTTGAGTTCAATCCCCAGAACCAAAAATAAATAAATTAAAGAGTTACCTTCTGCCAATTAAGTCCAATGAATGCCACCAGCAGGGACCTGCACAAAGCACCAAGCTCAGGGGCTTCCCAGCACTGAGGCAGGAGGACTGGTGTGAATTTGAGACCAGCCTGGACTACATAGTGAGACCCTGTCTCAGAAAACAAAAACAAAGCCCAGAGGCTGTGAGTAACCAAGGAGAGCAAATCAAGAGTATCAGGAGCCCTCCAGGCTGCAGGCCGTGGGCAAAAGTTGGGCCAGCCCAGCAAGCCCAGGGAGGTTCCGAGGCCAGGTGACCCCTTGGGTGGTGCTTCGGCCTGGATCTGCTGTTTCAGGACCCAGCCTAATGGCTTCCTGCCACTTACCGGAGAGTGGAAAGACCTGGCTGCTAGGCCCACACTGCCTCCTCCAGAGCCTTCATAGTGGCCCTGCTAATCTGCCTGCCCCACCAGCCGGGCAGAGGCTTTGGCCATCTGCCCTTGGCCTCCTGTCACAGCTGTACCTGGGAATGTGCTCATCAGTTGCCTTTGCAAAAGGGGAGAGGTGTGGGTGACTCACGCCCCTCCCAGCAGCGTGTGACCCGATCCAGCAGCGTGTGACCCGATGGTGGCCGCCAGCTCACAGCTTCCTACCCAGAGGCCAAGTCCCCATGCAGCTGGTTGAGGATCACTTGAAGTTCCAGCCCAGCCCCTCTCCCCATGAGCAGAGGCTGCCCCTTTCATTCTCCCTCCAGGGCCTCCGTGTCTTCCTCTGCTGGAGCCACAGCCCCTGGTTCCAACTCATTTTGGGGGACAGAGCTAACCTCCTTGCCCCTTTTTTTTTTTTTTTTCTGGTATCAGAGATCGAACTCACAACCATGTACTTGCCAGGTAGGCACTTACGCTGCTGGGCTAAATCCCCAGCCCCTTTGCCCCTGATTTCTAAGTGCTTGTGCCCCATTGTGCTGGCAGGACAAGCCACACACACACCAAGGCCACTGGAACCGCCTGAGCGCAGGTAGCCAAAAAGAGAAGGCAGGTACACAAGGGACACTGGGTGCCCGCTGACCTCGAGCTGCCCAAGGGAATGATGACAGGTCTTGGTCACCTATTGGCCTACATGGTCTGGGTCCGAGATGGGAGCAGCCCTGGCGTGAGGGCTCACAGGGCAGGATAAGGGAAGGGGGCAAGGCTGGGGAGACTTGGTCCAGCACACACACCAGTGAGGCCTGTGGCCAGATATGGCCCATGCTGTGTTGGTCCCCAGCACCACCAAGGCAGGCGGGACCCAGATCCCAGGGGCCTTGGTACTGATGCTGTGACCACCTCAGCCATCAAGGAGCACAGGGCATCTCCAGGTGTGCAGTGAGGGGCAGGGAAAGGCCAGGCTTGGAACCCTGTGGCACAGGGCGAGGCTTCAGGCTAAGGAAACCGACTTCTTATTTTTGCCGGTTGTGAGAAAGCTGAGGTTCTTTGAGAGCTTTTTTTCTTATAGTGCTAGGCTTGAACCGAGGAGTGTGGCATGCTACACTGCCAGCTCAAGCTTTTATTGTTCTGGTTGAGACAGGCTCTCCCTCTGTAACTCGGGATGTTCTTGAACTTAACAGCAATTCTGCCTCAGCCTCCCAAGTGCTGGGATTAAAGGTAAGCACCACCATGCCTGGTCCAAGGTTATTTCTCTCAAAATGTGGTAGGTAATACGTATGGACACCTGTTTATTTTACGTCTTGGCATGGGACTCACCCCAGTTCTCTAGGCCACTGCAGTGGGGGCAGAGGAGAGCCTAGTAGCCACCAGCCCTCACCTGCCACCCCCTCCCCGTAGCTGCATATGGGGCAGGCTGGGCACTGTTGGAGACTGACGGGCAGCTGCTTCTGCATTTGTTCCACACTTTCATCAGGAGCTATCCTGACAGAACTCCACCACAGCTGGCTGCAGACATCAGAAACCCCACCCAACTTTGTGGCTTGAAGTCATAGGCAGAGGCAACAACAGGTAATAAAATTTCAGCTTTAATTGGCCAATGTGTTCAATTCCAAGGTTGTGGTGGAAATGCCTAAAGAATGGTCAGCATCTAATCCAGCACCCCTGGCTAGGGCACACCCCTGGCTGTCTCCTAGCCTGAGAATCAGGGTCCTGGTCCCCAGTGCAGACCACAGGGTCACAGGGCAATGTGCCCACGGCAGGTAGGACATCGGGCTGGATGAGGGGTCCAAGCTCAAGGAGGGGGAAGAGGGAGCTGTCCAGGGCCCTGTGCTGGGCCTCCTAGTCAGCTACCAGTGTCCACTCTTCCAGATGCAGGGGGCTATCCTGACTGTATCCCGAAGTCTCCATTTAACCAAAAAATGCAAGAGCCATGCTCATCCTGGCCATATTGGCACTGGTGAATGGGGAGTGGCCACGTCCAGCCTGGATCCATCCCTCCTGACAGGAGCCAGAAGACTGCAGGGAGGCCTGGCCAAGGCAGAAGAAACACCCTGACCCTGAGAAGTATCTCAAAGTCCCACAGATGTAATCGTTTTAAAGGGCCAGTACAGATCTCTCTAATGGGAAAGAGACATTACCAGTGTGAGATGCCAAACATTTTAGCAAGCACTTGGGACAAAAACCATGTACAAAAAAGTACACCACAATTTTAAAAAAGTAGCCCAGCAAGATGGACTGGCCAGAAGATAAATCCCTTTCCAAAAATTGAAAAGCAAAAGGAAGAGACGGGGCCGAGTTTCCGTGTGTGAGGACGTGTGGCTGCGGGAGGGCCCCGGCTCTCCAGTGGTGCCCTCCTCGGGTGAGGTCGGCTGAGGTGCTGGGCTGCAGCCCGGGTCTGTTCTCAATCACAGTTCATCTTTCACAGCTTTCTGGTCGTCATCTTCCTCCATGTCTGGCTCTTCTGCTTCTTCCAGGTCCAGGTCCTGGATGCAGGAATAAAGTGCCAGGTCCACCCAAGCATCCTCCCTCCGCCCCTCATGCCCACCTGCTCCTCTCTACCACAGGGACACTTCCTCCACTCCCTGCCTGCAGCGTCACCAACGCCAGCTGCCACTCTCACCCCCTCCTCCTGACCTGCCCTCCCATCCTCTAGGGTACGGCTGGCTGCTTGTTAGCATTGGAAGCTCTGAAGGGTTCCCATTGCTCGCCTGCTGTAACCACTGCCACCAGTTACTGGCCACACACTGACGCAGGCAGCCTGGGCACTGTGGCACAGCCTGGACGGTGACAGTGGGAGAATGGACATGGACACAGAATGGACATGGGCTTTAGCCACAGGCTGGACACTGGACTCCATGTCTGCAAGGACATGAGGACTGTGAGACTCATCTGAGACTTCCAAAGCCAAGACTGGCTTTTAAAGATGCCTTCCACTGTAATGGTAGTACGCTCCTGTGATCCCACAATCTGGAAGGCTGAGGCAGGAGGATCACAAATTTGAACCCAGCCCTGGCAATTTAGAGACTCTGAGCAATTTAGAGACTCAATCTAGAGACCCAGTCTCAAAATTTAAAAAAAGGGTAAATGCCTTCAAAATCCCTCCCTGAAAAACACTGCTGGGGGAGAGGAAGAAGGGGGTAGGGCATCTTGAGCCTGTCCCTGGCTTCATGGGCCCCAATCCACAGCTGAACCACCACAGCCCACCCATCGCCAAGCAGGGCAGAGCCGAGTCAGTGCTCCGCAGGAGGCCGAGGCGGGACCTGGTGACCACACTCACGTCATCATCCCCTGCACCCTCCTGGCCACCACTCTCCAAGAACTTCTTAAAGCCTTCCAGTGTCCTCTCTCCATTGTAATCAATGACCTGTGGGGAACAACTGGTGAGGGTGTTGAACTGGGCAGCAGCTACCCTGCCTGCGGTGTACCCTGGCCCTTCAGCCTGGCCCTGCCCCAGGGTCCAGGCAGAGTGGGCCCTGAGCCAGCGCTCACCGTCCTGTCAGCGCTGGCGGGGAAGAACTTCAGGGTGGGGAAGCTATGCACTTTGACGGCCTCCACCTCGTTGGCCGTCGAGTCCATCTTGGCAATGATGATATTCTCGTGGTCCTTGTAGGTCTCTCCCAGCTTATCCCAGATGGGGGCCAGCTGCTTGCAGTGACCGCACCACGGCGCATCTGGGAAGAAAGCAGCACTGAAGCTCCCTCTTGGAAGTCCGCACTGAGCTTCTCACTCTGCCGCCGCCCCAGTGAAGCGGTCACCTTGGAAGCTGGGGACATTCTACTCACAGAATTCCACAAAGACATTCTTTTTCTCATCAAAAGCAACCTCTTCGAAGTTCTTCCCCACTAGCACTTTGACAGGCTGCTTGTCCCAGTCTTCTGGCAACTCCTGGCTCATCAGGTGGGGCTGGAGGGCAGAAGACACACACGGTGAGGGCCGCACACACGTCCAAGCCCTGGCACGGCTGTGGTACACACTGTCCTCTGGAAGCCGGCATAGCTGACAGTGCCAGGGCCTGGCGTGGTCAGCCCAAGGAGAGATCAGATGGTAGCCTGAGGCACCTGGGTGCACAGCTGGGTGAGTGGCACCGGAGGCCCTCCACAAGGTGAGCGCCTGCTCGCCTGAGCCAGGCCTAGTTACGCACCTTGATCTTGCCCTCCAGGAAGTGCTGGCAAAACTCTGTGATCTTCTCAGTTGTCAACTCGTCTGACTCGGGTTTGTACTTGGTCATCTCCTCCTCCAGGGTGATGAGCCGCACGGCTGGGCACTCCTCCTTCTTTAGCCCGAAGAATTCAAGGATGCGCTGGTTGTCAGTGTGGTCGCTGTCGATGAAGATAAACAGGATCTAGGGAGAGAAAAGGCACACTGATACAGGGCCGAGACAGCTCCCACTCCCAAGCAGGCCCAGGGCCCTGGGGCTGCCTGCCAGAGTTGAGGCTGGCCTGGTGGATGCCCCAGCACCCAGACCCCAAGGGGCAAGAACAGGGCTTGAGGTCTCCCCCCCCTGCAGCCAGGCCTACCCAGTAGGGTGCCCACCTTGCCCTTGAAGTCCTCTGCTGCTTTCTTAAAGTTGCTTAGTTTGATGTCGTAGTCAGATACACTCTTGGGCAGGAAGAGCAGGATGTGAGTCTTGATTTCACCCCCAAAAATCTTTGGGGCTGTCTGTGTTACAAACAGAAGTTTCTGTGTCAGAGCCACAAACTAAGCCTTGACAGAAGAGTCCCAGTGGTCCCAATACTGCCAGATGCCTGGTATTGTGGTTGGGCCCAGGAGAGCCATACCTGCTCAGTGAACTCAATGACCAGGGGCAGCTGGTTGTGCTTGATGAAGTCCAGCAAGTTCCCTTTGGTGATCTCCCCCTCAAAGTTGTTCCGACCTTCATCAAACTGTGGACAGAACAGGTGCCGTGAGCAAGCCCTGCAGGCACCCAGCCCTGCCATTGGGAGAGGATGCTCTCAGTACCTGACAGTCTAGACTGCTTCAGCCATCACTCTGCAGCCACCACCAAGTCCAGAAGGTTTCACGCCCACAGCTCAAACCTGGTGGCTCCTGGTCCACCAGTTACCCAAAATGCAAAAATCCCAGAGGTGCCAGGGTCCTGCTCCTGCCTGCCTCTCCACAGAACCCCACCAGCCAGGGCAGGTGGGGGCACCACGGGAACTGCCTGCTCCACCACCGTGTGCAGAGTGGAGGGCAGCGCAGACCAAGGCATCCATCACAGGTGACAGCAACTCTGCTCATAAGCCTGGGAGCCTCACGTGCTCAGTCAGGCCTTAAAACATCACCTTTCTCATCTCCAAGCTCCTGAAACAGCAGCTTGCGACACACAGCTGGTGCTCACACCTGGGGCCCCGGACCCTCTCGGGGCACTTACACAACAAGCTGCTTTGACAGTCACCCCTGCTAGTGTCTGGTCCTGCTGTTGCTGAGCCACACGTGTGCACGCACACATGCACACGTGCTCTCGCACACGGAGATTTAGAACCACATTTGCAAGTGACAGTGTTTGAGGCCACAGGGTGGAGAACAGCGACCTGGGACGGTGGCAAGAGAGGCTGAACAGGGCCAGAACCAGGGTGGCCTCAGCTCAGAGGGAGGGACACTGCAAGTCCTAGCACAGAGGCAGTTCCTGGGCCCCAGACTTTTCAGGTGGGAGTGCCAGGTAAGCGCTCACTGCTCCAGGAAACTTCTAAAAAGGCATTAGGTGTGGTAGCACCCACCTGCCATCCCAGTACTCAGGAGGCTGAGGCAAGACCGTGTCTCAGAATAAAAACAAACAAAAGACTGGGGACACAGCTTGGCAGTATAGTGCCCTGGGTTCTACTCCTAGCACTGTGAGTGATATGTCATCGCACAGATTCTGCCACCTCCTCCAGTGTACTGGAAGTCACTCCCAAGCAGTGCATGGTAACACCTACCAGTGTAGATGGCACTCGAATAGTTGTTGTACTGCATCGCTTAGAGCATAACAGCCAGAAAATAGTGGCTGTAGCCGTGAATGGCATGTGCTACCTCCCCAGCCCTTTCTGATTCTGAGACGAGGTCTCCCTCAGTTGCCCAGCCTGGGCTTAAACTTGCATGCCGCCTGCCTTGGGCTCCCGAGTGCTGGGATCACAGGTGTGCACAAGCATACTCGGATCCTGGTGCTTCAGGCTGGCCGGGTCTGAGGGTATGGAAGACCGGCTGCACTTCCCTTACCAGTCACATCCCTTTAGGGTTCCCCAGGTAATGGGAAGGGCCGCTGGCTCGGGCTCAGACCCCCATGGGGACCCCTTCCGGCTCCCACAGTGGCGCACATCTAGGGGAGGCCTGTGCGGTGCAAGGGCCAGGATAAGCCCAGGGCTGCAAGCTGCTCCCCATGCGGGCTCCTCCCTGCTCAACCCCGGAGTCTTCCAGCCCCACTCTATCTTCCCAAACAAGCAAATGTGCAAATGTGGAGCAAATAATGAAGTGGGAAGACAAGGCCAGGAGACCTGTCCAGAGAATCATTTGAAAAACGCTAGTGGATGCCACCTTGCTAGGCAAGGACACAAGCCCATGCTTCCTGGCTGTGATTCCAAACCAGTCTGCCACAGCCCTTCCCTGGGAAGTGACACTCTGCCCCACCAGGGGACCAGGCATCATCTGCTTCAGCTCATGCTGAGTGCCAGCCAGGCGCTGATTTCCCTCCTGTGACGAGGCCACAGGGACTGTCTAACTTGGTAAACCCAGCTCTCATTGGTGCCGGACAGTGGCGGGAAGCATGACCACTGTGGCTCTGCCCCTGGACAGCAGCCCTGCCAGGTCATGGTGACAGAACAAGCCTGACTCTGAAGGCTGGTGGAGGGGCACAGGTCCATACTCACTCCTGCGTCCCCAAAGAGAGAAAAGTGAAGTCAACATGAGAATAAAGATACAGGACCATTAGCTCTGAAACCAACGGCCTTGTCATGTGACAGTGGCCCTACTCTACTGGTCGCCCCTGCTACCCACCACCCTCCAGGGAATAAGGTAGAACACACAGAAGTTGACCTGCCTGGCCCCACTGGGGAAGCACCTGGTGCTGCCAGGCTGCTCAGGACAGCTCCTGGGCAGACAGGAAGACCCAGCTTACATGGCGGAAGTGGGTTTAACAGCCTGAAGGAAGGGGAACAGGCAGAGAATGGGTCAATGGAGAAGCAGGAGTCTGGTACAACCGCAGCTGGACTCCTCCGACTTCAGACCTGTCCTCTGCTTACCCCATAGGAGCCGCACCCTATAATCACCACAGACATGCCCTAATTATGCCAGAAAGAGCCACGCACTAACCAGCACCAGACATGAGGGCAGTGCCCAGTCCTGAGTGGACACCAAAGAATTGAGGTAAGAAGAAAAAAATCACACACAGAAGTCTTAAGTGGTGGTGTGGACCTACAGCCCCAGCTACTCGGGAGGCTGAGGCAAGAGGACTGAGTCCAGAAGAGGAGGCCAGTCACACACCAACAGCCTGAACAGATGATCTACCACGTACTCTGTTCTGTGAAGGCAGGAATGAGAAACAATGCTAATCTCTGAGGACATGTGATGGCCAAGACTGGCCCTCCAGCATTAAGCTGGTCACCAAGGCACAGGGCGAGGGGCAGCCTGTGGACTGGACTGAAGTGGGCTTCACAGGTTTCCACATAGAGAACTTCTCTCAGAACCTCCATTTTAGGAGACTTGGGACTTTCTGATGCCCTGAAGTGTCTCTGCCCAGTGCTTCCCTATTCTCTAGTCAACTGTTGCATTCAGTCAGAGAGAGCTCTGGGTAGCTCGGCAATCCTGACCCTTCCGGTGCCGGCGAGAGCTGCTGCTGAGAAAGACGGCAGGGGGCTGGAGCCCTTCTGAGGAAGGGATGGGAACGGGCAGGCCAGGACACAGGACAGCCACAGCGCCCAAACTCCTCCCCACCCTCGGCCATGTCAGCTCTCACTCCGAACACTAATTCATCCCTCATCTCGGAGTCACTTGGCCCTAGCCCCTGCAGCCGCCCAAGGCACAGCACGTGCACACCTCAGCCTCAGCAGACAGCCCCTCCTGCACCCCCCTCCTGGGTGCTCTGCACAGGACCCTCCTGCCTCCACAACAGACCAGGTCAGCACCCTGAGGCCCTACCCCCAGCCCAGGGACACGGCCCTACTCCCGATCCCCCAGGCCTCCATTGTATACCTTGTCACTTGTACGACATGAGTCCATGAGCACCCTGTCCAGGTACAGCAGTGTCCCAGTCCCATGGCCCCCAGCCCCAGCCCTGCCAGTCTACATGATATGTAGAAGGTGACAAACCTGCAGACTGCACTGGCAGCAGCACTGTACAACCTAGACTGCTGTGTCCCCATAACAGAGAAGTGGGTCCACAGAAGCAGCACGACTGGGCAGGGTCAGCGGTTTTCAAGGTGGGAGGCACAGGGCGTGTGGCTCTGCTGTTAGGGAACCTCCACCCTGAGAGCTGACACTCCTGAGCTGCTGTCTGGGGCGAGGAAAGAGTTCTGGACACATACAGAAGTGGTCACATGGCTCTGTGACAGTTAAGTAATGCCACCAAATGGGACACTGCCGTTGAGTTCATGCCCAGCCCAGGCTCCACAGTGATTTCAAAGGCAGCCTGAATCACACAGCGAGTCCCTGTCTCAAACCTGCCCCCCAAATGATGACAACGACCAACACTATTATGTGTCCTGCCACAACTGAAAACCAGAAGTGAATCCAGGAGCTGGATGCGGCGGTGCATGCCTGCAATCCCAGCACTCTGCAAGGCTAGGGCAGGGAGACTGCAAATTCAAGCCCAGCCTGGACAACTTAGCAAGACTCTATACCAAAATAAAGAGTAGCTTAAGAAACCAAAAATCCTGTGGGCTCCAAGTTCAGAAATCCACTCTTGAGTTGCTCCTACCCAGTATGACTTTATGAAGTGGCAGGGACCCTGATAAATATCACACCAGCCCAGAGCCAGGGCAAGGTCCCCTGGAGATAAGGAAAGGATCCACCCCCTACCCCTGCTGAGGGCAGCTGACCTGCCACGGGCCACTCACCTTCTTAAAGAGGACCACCCCATCTTTGTCAAGCTGGTATGCGGAGAACACAGCACTGCTGGATGTTATCCCGAAAGGTATGTCATCGATAGCTTCGGCTGCCAGCAAGAACTCCTTGGCAAAGTCTGACTCCATGTCCTGGAAGAGGAAGTGAAACCACACCCTAACACTTTAGAAGCCCCCCACCCCGTACTGCAGCAGGGCAGACCCTGCAGTGCCCAGGCAGCAGGCTCCCTGCCGGAGCAATAACAACAAAGCAATGACGTTGCAACACTCTACCTTGAAGAAGCCGATAACAGCCACCTCGCTGGACTCCACCAAGGACTCTGCAGCCACAGTATCCGACAGGGTGGTGGCAGCCGGGCCAGTGCGCTTCTTCAGCCAGTTCACAATGTCGTCAGCTTCTCTGCCAGCTGCCCCCCAGACAGATGCAAGTCCCACAGTAAGACAGTGTGCTGCAGACCCTGCCTCTCCTCTGGGCACTGCTCTGTGGGCTAAGGACCCCAGCCACACATGACGATGTTTTCCCCACAGGCAGCCTGGAGGCTGGCTGGCTGCTTGCCCCTGCCCCAGCACAGGAGGCAGCAGCTGAGCTTAAAGGAGAAAGACCAGGGTGTGGCAGCACATGCCTGTGATCCCAGCTTGGATCCTCACTTGGGAGCCTCCAGAAGGCAGAGCTGGAATTCCAAGTCAGCCTGGGCAACTTAGCAAGATCCTACTTTAAAACAGAATCTAGGGGATTTAGCTCAGTGGCATAAGCACCTGCCTGGCAAGTACAAGGTCGTGAGTTTGATCCCTGGTACTGCAAACAAAACAAAACAAAACAAAACAATCTAACAAAGGACTAGGGGTCTGGGTCAGTGGTAGAGAGTTTGCCTGGCAGCATGCAAGAAGCTCTGGATTCAAACCCCAGCACCACAAAGGAGGGGGAGTCACTCAGACCCTGCCTGACACCCAGTGGGCCAGGGCCCACCCTACCATCTCCCACACTGACAGGAAGCAAAGAAGGATGGCACACATGCACAATATCCACAGAGGGAAAAGAAGCCTGCTTCCTCCAGGAAGTGGAGGCCAGTGAAACCAATTTTTCCTCCCCTCCTGGGGTGTGACTGACCGTGCCAACCTCAGAAGGGAGGCCCAACCCAGGATCACCATGGAGAACCACATTAACTGTAGACAAAGCAAGGCTCATTCTAAGTGAACACATGCAAAAAGTGCAGACTGCAGACAGCCTAGTAAGGCAACCAGCTTAGGACAAAGCTGCTCGTGAGGTCTCATTTGCTAGCACTGGGCTGGGCTAGTTACAGGTCACCAAGCATATGGGTCTGACTGATACTCTAGGGAACTGGTTTGAAGGCAGAGAAGTCCTCTTCCAGCACCAGTAACTGCTTTGGTCCTAAGAGGGCCAACCAACCTCCACGGAAACTACTTCAAGGTGCATGGGTGGCAGCTGAGGATTTGGATTTGGGGTCTGCCACTGTGATCCTGTCACTGCCTACAAAGGGCCCTCCCTACAGAGCTGTCCAGTGAGAAATCATGAGTGCCAGGTGCACTGGCACACATTTCTAATCCTCAATACTCAGGAGGCTGAGGGAAGTGGACAACAAGTTTGAAGCCAACCTAGGAACTTAATGAGACTGTCTCAGAACTAAAACCAAGCTGGGCATGGTGACACCATGACTGCAATTCCAGCACTCAGGAGGCCACGGCAGAACTACCATGAGTTCGAGGCCAGACTGGGCTACACGGAAAGACACTATGTCTTAAAAAAAAAAAAAAAGGCAGGGATATAGCTCAGTGATATAGCCTGTAAGTGCAATGTCATGAGTTGATTCCCAGTACAAAAAAAAAAAACAAAACCAAAGAAATGAAACAAATGTTTGGCTTAGTGGATACTACATTCCATAGTTCACAAGTGTCAGCTAGATATTTGAGCTTGCTATACATGGCGGTCCAAGCCTGTAATCCCAGTAACAAAAGGCTGAGGCAAGAGGATTCTCACAAGTTCGAGGCCAGCCTGAGCTACCTAGTGAGTTTAAGGTCAGCCTGAACAACATAGCAAGACCCTGTCTACCCTGTCTCAAAAAACCAGCAAAAAAAAAAAGTAAACAAAAAATCCAGCTGCAAATGGGGTTCCTCTAGGCCTCTGAAAGCGGACCTCCACCTGTTGGATACACTACTGGCAGAGCTTTCAGTTGAGTCAGCTTCAGAAGCCTAAAGGCAAATCCCTCTGCAAAGGCAATTAAAGGGCAGTACTGCAGTCACCTGTATACTCCTTGGGAGAGTCAGTGTCTCCATTCTTGAAGAACTTGATCGTGGGGTAGCCACGGACGCCATACTGCTGGGCCAGATCAGACTCTTCAGTGGCATCCACTTTTGCCAGCCGGATCTCGGAACCTTCTGCCTTCAGCTTTCCAGCTGCTTTGGCATACTCTGGGGCCAATGCTTTGCAGTGGCCACACCAAGGGGCATCTGGAAAAGAAACCAAGTGAGGTACTAGAAGAGCAGCCCTTGATCCAGTTCCATGGCTTCCCTTTCTTTCTCTTTCATAAAAACCTTTTCTGTGCACAAGATAACCCCTCCTAAGGAACTAAACTGGGCTGATAGCTGGCACCCTCAGGCAATATCAGGACAGAGGCCACTAGTGACAAACCAACCCCCTACTCTAAAACTAATCCACCACTCTGCTGTCACCACCAGCACAGGAGACAAATCCTCTAACCAACGTAACTTTCTACCACCTGCAAGTAAACTGGGCTAGTCAGTCCCTAGAACTTTACTTTAAGGATTCGGGGAGAGTTGAGAGGTTGCTGTCGCAGCTCTACACCCAACAAGTATGCCCTGTGCATCCCTGCACACGTGCTCCGATACACGTCTAACACTGTTCTTCATAGTGTGTAAAAAAAGACAATCTGTGTTAGCAGTTGTGTTGGGCATGACTCCCACCCCGAGAGAGCTGGAGCTCAAATACTTGTAGACATAATCAAAAGCACAGTTCTGGATTGCCTCAGGCCGGGAGAGCTACGGCAGGTTAAAGGTGCTGTGAGTAAGGAAGGGCAGGGCGTTTCTGGATCTGCCCCATGAGTAACTAGCAGGGCCAGTCTCCGGCTTGTTCTCCTATCTGCTGTGGCTCACACAAGCCCACCCTGTTTCTCCTACACTAACAGAGGGATCGTGCCATGTGGACGGCAGGCACAAAGGCACCTCCCTGGCTCGCAGCCCCGCAGGCACACACAGCCCGTCTACACAGGCAGGATGCCCGAGTTGACAATCAGTGCACCATCCAGACGAAGCTCGGGCGATCCAGGCCGTCCTGACGGGGCCAGCCAGAGCTGAGGGCTGGCGCGTCCAGGAGGGGCCTGGGCCGTGCGCGGGCAGCGCTGGGCGGCGGGAAGGTGGTCTGCGGGGCGACGCCCGCCCTCCCGCCCGCCAGGCCCGCTGAGCACTCACAAAACTCCACCAGCAGGTACTTGTGCGCCGCCAGCGCCTCCGCGAAGTTGCTCTTCTTGAGCACGAGGACGTGGTCCTCCTCCTCGGGAGCGTCGGCACCCACTCGGGCCACCGCGGCCAGGGCCAGGCACAACAGAGTACGGCTCAGCATGTCGGACGTCGGCTGCGAGCAGGCAGCGCGGGCGGGGCAGTCCAGTTGGTGCCGCCGGGACAGTGGGGGCGACGAGGGCGCGCACCGGCCACGGCCTCGCCTTTATAAATCCTGCACTGGGGGCGCGCGCGCTCACTGCCAGCCGCGCGCACGCGCCCTCTGGGACTCTCCGATTGGTCAATGGACTGTGGGTCCTGCCCCCACCACACTCGGATTGGATACTCAGGCTAGACCCCGCCCAAGAGTCGGAACCGCTGCAGAGGCCTCTTCCTCCTCGCCCAGGATTGGTTGAGGCGCTCGCGCTTGCTCTCTTCTCTTCCCCCTAATTGGTGTATGGAGGAGAACTTTTTCTCCCTCAACTTCTGACTGGTGGTTTCCTTCCACACCTTCCGCGGATCTGGAATGGCTGATGCTTTCGGCTGTCAGTTCTCCGAGACCTCTGATTGGTCCCGAGATGCGCGCACCCCGTGTTCCTTCGTCGAACGTGGCAGTGGGACGGAGTCCCCAACCGAGGGGCGGGTTTACGCTTGCGCCTCGGTAACCCCTCGTGTTGCTTTCTTACTGGACCGCGTATCCGCAGTTGGCACCGCCTCCTCGGTCAGTGGGCCGGAAGCCAGGTTAACGTAACTTCCGGCGCGCGTGCGGCCCGTGCGGTCCTTGCAGGGAGCGGTGGCCCGTGGGTAAACTTGTACTCTCCTCCAGGCCGTCGCGGGGGAACCGCTCGGCTGTCACCACGCGTGAGCTCTGGCTATGACCGCCGGACCTATCGGGGCACGCAGGTGACAATCCCCGGCGATGGCCCACACGCGCTCTTTCCGCGATCTCCATCCCGAGGCGGGCCGGAGGTGGCTGCGGGAGGAGTGAACAGCATTGTAACCTTAGCGACCACGCTGGCCGCCTGTGAAATGATCCTTTATGTGCTTTGGGTTAAGTCAGCTTCATTTAATGTTATTTTACATGTTAAGTCGGCTTCACTTATTATTTTACATGGCTTCTCGAAACTTTAAAATGACATACGAAGTTCACGTTTTCTGTTGAACTTCCCAGTCCTTCGCTGCCCAGCGCTGCCACCTTTCTGCCTGTCCCCGCTTTTCCACCAGTTCTCCGGGCGCCTTCCTCATTCCTCCGGTTCTTTTCCAAGAGCACATGCAAAGGAACACGTGATCTTTAAACCTGTGTAGAAAGCAAACACTCCTATGTTAAAAGTACACGTTGACCGTTAACATCCTGATTTCAGAAATAGTAAAATACAGAAGAAAAAGATTATTTTGTACTTTTGATGTCTGTTTTTGTTTTTGAGACAGTTTCGATCCACCTGCCTCAGCCTCCCGAGTGCTAGGATTACAATCCTGTGCCACCACTCCTGTCTTCTGTACTTTTGAGAATATTTTTTGAGATACTTTTCTTCTTTTCTTTTTGAGATAGGGTCTCACAGTGCAGTTCAGGCTGGGCTTGAACTCACTCTGTAGTACATGCTGGCCTTGACCTTGCAGCAGTCATCCTGCCTCAGCCTGCTGAGTGCTGGGATTATGGGCATGTACCACCATGCTTGTTGGGATGGTCTTGAAAGCGGTCATCTCAGTTTTCCTACGTGTCACTCCCTTCATTTTTAAGAGTATGAACTTTCAGAGTATGAACATTTTAGAGTATGAACTTATTTCCAAAGTTGCCAGCTCTGTTGCAACCTCCACCCGTTTGCCAGTAGACAAAGGATCAGATAATGTGGCTGACGACATCTGGGAGACCTGCCTGCTTTCCATGAGCGATTTCACAGACCTAGAAAAGCTATGAACAAGTGACATTTCCCCTTCCCCCAGATCAGCTCAGCCAGAGCCTGGGCAGGTGCTTGCCCACTGACTAGGCAGCTCTTTGATTACAGGATCCTGCCCTTGGGTCGGGTGGAGATTGCTTCAGATCTGTGGCACTATCTCCCAACGTTTTTTGTGGTTATCTTGACCTGTTTTACAAACGACTATCTGTTGCCCAAGACAAGACTTTTGAACCATGTGTAGATATAGGAGGTGTTTTAAGAGTTCAAATGACAAAGTGGGTGTGGTGGCCCAAGCCTGTAATCAATCTCAGCATCCAGGAGGCTGAGGCAGGAGAATTGCTTTAACAGACCAGCCTGGGCTACATAATAGTTCAAGGTCAGCATGAAGTGCATTGTGAAACCCTATCTCAGACAAAAAAAGAGGTGACAAAGCTGGGTGTTGAGTGCCTGTGGTCTCAGCACTTGGGAGACTGAGGCAGTTGGATCACCTCAAGTTCAAGGTCACCCTCAACTGCCTAACAAGGCTGTCTCAAAACATAACAAAACAGTTTAGATTACAAAATACTGAGACCTGGGTTATGTCCACTAATGGTAAAGAACCAAAGGATATGAGATACCTTAATGTTGATCTGTATGTGAAAAGTATTCACAGATACTACATCAAACCACACAGAACATCTAGGTGTACAGAGCACACAAGAAACCAAGCAGCTGGAATTTCTCAGGCTGGCTCTGGGCTGTTGGTGATTGACACTGAGGGTAGCTAGAATGCCATACAGGCAGCTGCCCTGCCAGGGCACCAAGGGGAGCGCCACTGTCCGTGGTTCAAGGTGGCTGCAGCCAAGCTGATTTTCTGTGAAAATGACATCCAACCACGCTCCAGCCTGAATGAGCTCAGTGACTGCAGTACTTCTGCTCTTCCTGAATGAGGTTCCCAAACCTACCCAAGCAGACAGCAAAGTTAGCTGATGGCCTGAGAGGTTCTCAGCCCCTGAGTCTACTGGCTAAGATGGAGAGTACTTCCTCCGCCCAGGAATGCAAAGTGGAACAGGGAATGGCTGAAGGCCTCCGCCCTGATAGGAATACCTTGTCTGGGTGGCCTGAGGGAGAGGGCCTGGCCCTTCGCCTGCATTCTCAGGCTTTTTAGGAGCTTTGCGGGACAAGGACCACCATAAGTCTGTGATGAGTGTTTCTCTGACCATCACAGAGGCTTTAGGACAACAGTCCCCAGCCTTCTTGGGAACAGGGATCAGTTTCATGGAAGACTGTTTTCCACAATTGGGGTGGTTTCAGGTGTTTCAGAGGTCACATGTGCTGTTCACAGGTGGTCTGTCAGGAAGTGAGGCTCAGGCAGCAAAGCCAGTGCTGGGTGCAATACAGGCAGAGGGTCAATCACTACCCCACTGCTCACCTGCTGCTATGTGGCCTGGTTTCTAACAGGCTACAGACCAGCACCAGTCCTTGGGCTGGGGACACTTGCTAGGCTCAGAAAGAGTGTCCAGATGGCTTAAGTTGCTGTGTAACCAAGCTTATTTTTTTTACTTTATAGTATTATTATTGTTATTATTTTGGTCTTTTTGAGACAGGGTTTTGCTATGCAGTTTAGGCTGGCCTTGAGCTCACTTTGTAGCCCAGGCTGGTCTCCAACTTGCAAATAATTCTGCTTCAGCCTCCCAAGTGCTGGGATTACAGGAGTGTGCCAGCATGCCTAGTTTTTTTTTTTTTTTGTATCAAGAATTGAGCTCAGGACCCTGTGCTTGCCAGGCAGGCACTTATGCCACTGAGCTGTATCCCTGGCCTAGTAGTTTTATAGTATAATTTCTTTTTTTCTTTCTTTTTTCTTTTTTCTTTTTTTTTTTGCCTTTTTGAGGCAGGGTCTTGCTATGTGGTTCAGGCTGGCCTTGGGTTCACTTTGTAGCTCAGGCTGGTCTCAAACTCGCAATGATCCTCCTACCTCAGCCTCCCGAATGCTAGGATTACAGGAATGTGCCAGCACACCTGGCTTATAGTGTAATTTCAGGTCAGGGGTTGTGATGCCCCCTGCCTTGTCTTTGTGGCCTAGAATTGCCTTTGCTATTCTAGGTCTCTTCTGGTTCCAGATAGGTTTTAGGATTGTTTTCTCTAATTCTGTGAGATTTGCTATGGGAATTTTGATTGGGTTTGCACTGAATCTGTATAACAGTTTTGAAAGTATGGCCATTTTCACTATATTGGTTCTTTCTTTCCAAGAGCATGGGATATCTCTTCATTTTCTAGTATCCCCTTCAATCTCCTTTGTCAGTGCTATAGTTTTTGTCAGAGTACTATAGTTTTCAATATAGAGGTCTTTTATCTCCTTTGTTAGATTGATTCCTAGGTATTTCATCAAATAGTGTTTTCAAGGCCAGCTTGAGCTACATAACATCCTGTCAAAAACAAAACAAAAAATAGTGTTCTTATCCTAGTCTGGTAGTACACAATACAATCCCAGCTACTCAGGAGGCTGAGGCAGAAGAATTATAAGTTCAAGACCAGCCTGGGCAATTTATCAAGACCCTGTTTCAAACTAAATAGTAGCCAGGTGTGGCAGTTCACACCTGTAATCCCAGCACTTGGAAGGCTGAGGCAGGAGGATCGTTGCGAGTTTGAGACCAGCCTGGGCTACAAAGTGAGCTCAAGGCCAGCCTGAACTGCACAGTGAGACCCTGTCTCAAAAAGCAAAAACAAACAAAGTAAATAGTATAGAATACTTTCCTGACATGCACAGACCTTTGGATTTTATTTATTTATTTAGTCTTTTTTTTTTTCCCCGGAGACAGGGTCTCACGATGTAGTTCAGGCTGGTTTTGAACTTACAACAATCCTCCTGCTTCAGTTCCCCAATGTTTGGATTACAGGCATGTGTCACCACACCTGGCTTCAAATTTTTGGATTTAATCCCCAGAATCACACACACATACACACACACACAATTAAATTAAATTATAATAGGGGCCAGGGATTTAGCTCAGTGGCATAAGCACTTGCTTGGTAAATGCGAGGTGGTGAGTTTGATCCCCGGTACCAGAAAAAAAAAATTAAATTATAATAAAGAAAAAAAGGTGGGAACATAAGTTGTATAGTTCAGTGGCAAAAAGCACTTGCCTAGCATGTGTAAGGCCTAGGTTCAAATCCTAGTACAAAAAAAAGTTCTCAGAACAAAATGACTACCTTTCAGCCAGGGATCTTATCAGAGGTGGCACGTGACGGGTAGAGAGGGTGCCGACAGCAGACTCTACTGGCTGGTGCTGGTGCTGCTACAGGCTCCCTGGGCCAGGCAACAGTGTGGAGCACAGGAGATGGCCCTGGGGTTGTAGTGCACCATGGTGCTGAGCAGAGAAGGTTCCCGTGTGTCAGCGTAGCTAGTGATTAGGGTCACATCACAGATCCTGACATCTCCTTGTGTGCCTTAGCTTCTGCCTGTTATGCTCCTGGGAGGAAGAACATAGTGGTGGGGGCTGGAGGAGGAGGAAGTGTGGGGACACCTGAGAACCACAGCCTGAGGAAGATGGGTGGAGAGGACCCATCCTTGACCGAGCAAGGAGCTCAGGCTGCACAAACTGGTCGGAGGGGTACAGGGAAGATCAGGTTAGACTTGGGACCCGAGGGACACGTCACAAACCTTCTGCAGGTGCCACCTGGGTGGAGCAGGAGCAAAGTCCTGGCTGTTGGCTGTGTGCCTGCATGACCTGGCACTCAGGGTCTGAGTTCACATATGTGACAGGCTGGGAAAATCCAAGTGAAAAGATTAAACTTTTTGACCCAGTGCAAGCCTGAGAAATCCTGGCCCAGTAAGCAGAACTGCTGAGAACAAGCTAGGAGGCTGGAGCCCGTCCCCATAGCCCATTAGTGATCATGGGCAGTCTCTGGGCACCTGCCCTTGGCTGGAGCAGTTTTGGGAGAGACTAGGCAGGGTCTTGGCTCTGGGGATCTACAACAGGGCCAGTTGCCATTCTGTCAGGTCATTCTCAGAAGGCCAGTGCTGGGGTCAGCTTCTCCGTGGCTGTCCCAGGGGCCAGGTAAGGACGGCTGGAGTGTGCTGGCCTGAGAGACCCACGCTGGCGCGGGTGGGTTCAGTGATGGGCAGAGGGCAGGATGTCTCCGGGATTAGTAAACAGTGAGCTCTCACTCAGCCCACTGCTGAGCACCAGGACTACAGTGGGTCGCCGCGGGAGTGGCCAGGGACGGTGCTGGGGCACTGCGGCCCGCTGCCAGCTGTCCCCTTCTTCCTAAGCTTGTACCAGGCCAGAAGCTTCCGGGAGCAGTCCCTCCGGCTTGGGGCTTGGGCTGTCAGCCCTCCCCAGCTAGCGCAGATGGGCAGGGTGTGGGTTCAAAGTTACTGGCCAACTTTGGGGCCTCAGAGACCCGGCCGTGCCATCCTGCACACAAACGGGCTGGAGTGGACGTCTGGCCCGGTGGCCAGGGCCTGCCTAGCCATCCTCTTGCGCCCTCACGCGGTGCGACAATCTTCTCCCTCCCACCCTCTCTGCCCGCCCCGCCTGCCCCAACAGCTACTGGCTTCCGGCTGCAGCCCTGGCCTCGCCCGCAAGGGGCTCTGCCCCGCGGAGGTGCTCGCCCAGGGGCTTTGCCTCTGCGGCAGTGCTCTTTCTTCCAGCCGCAGGGAGGTTCCTGTCCTCACCCCCCACCCCACCCCGTTCCTCCGGAGAGGCGGGCAGGACTCCTTAGGGGGTTCATGCAGGGAGTCCCGGCAAGGGGCAGGCACCCGAGGGCAAACTTCCGCAAGTCAGCTCCAAAGGCCCCAGCTCAGGGCCTGGGTCCCGACCCCCAGCTAGCACCTACTCCAATTTCCTGTGACGGGCCACACCGGCAGGGCTCTGGGCCCGTGAGCCACTGGGGGCACCATGAGCAGTAGGGCAGTTTTATTTTAGCGGTCCTGTAGATTGAATTAGGGTCATGCATTGAGCCCCATCTCCAACTGTTTTTTTTTTTTTGGAAACAAGTCTCTCTATGCAGTTCAGGCTGGCCTTAAACTCACTTTGTAGCCCAGGCGGGTCTCAAACTTGCAAGGATCCTCGTGCCTCAACCTCCCAAGTGCTGGGATTACAGGTGTGTGCCACCTCACCCGCCTGCCAGCCCTTTTTTTTTTTTTTGGTACCGAGGATCAAACGCACAACCTTGCACCTGCCAGGCAGGTACTTGGCTGCTGAGCTAAATCCCCAGCCCCTTTCAAGGTTTCTTTTCTTTCCAGTTGAGGCAGGCACTCCTTCAGTATGTCAGGATGGTCTCAAATGCATGGCTTATGTCCTGCCTCAGCCTCCTAATGCTGGGATTGCAGGTGTTCGCTACCAGGTCATCTCAGAAAGGGAGACTTCAACATTCACTTCTCATCAAACAGCTTAGAGATAGCAGCTAAAGCACCTCAGGGTTGGTAAGAAGTCTCTGGTGGAAGACCTCTCCCCTATAGGCACCCTGCCACCTCTGCCAAACCTCCAAAACAAGCAGCAGACACCCTACTCCTTCAGGGGTGTTTATTTCCCGGTCAGAATAGAAGCAGGGACAGGCTCCTCTGCCTGTCAAGGCCTGGGCCTGACAAACACCACTTGGGGACCAGGGAGGGGGAGGGGAGGCACAGGAATCAGCTCCCAACTGTGTGTGCACTTGGTCCCATGTTTGTCCTGGCTGGGTCCAGGGAGGGCCTGCCTGGGGATGGTGGCACTGAGAGCCAGCAGGCCAGCCGGCCCAGAGGACAATATGAATGGAGGCAATAAATACTGACAGGCCAGGCACAAGGTTTCAGGGCCATGGGGCCCAGGTGGGACAAGTAAGGCTCAGCAGCTGGCTTTGTGCCCCCGGGATCTCTGTGAGGAGGGGGACATGAGCATTGCCCGGGGTGGCCGAGAAGGCAAGAGCACACCTGCCTCCCAGATGGGGTGGGGGCGCTCGGTTTTGGCAATCTGGCCCTTCCAAAGCCCTGGCTAGAGTAGGGAGAGGGCTGGCCAGGCCCTGGCAGGCCGGGCAGGAGCAAGAGCAGCACACCCCAGGCCTCCCCAGGCAGGTCAGTGACATCACAGACAGGGCAGGGGTGGGGAAGACTACATGCTCATGCAGATGGGGAGTTAAGGGTTAGCAACGGCCCCCAGCACACGTTCCACATGTTAAGGCATCATGGTTAGACGGTGACTGACAGTGACAAATGGTCTGGGTGGGGATGGGGTAGGGGGTTGACTGGCCAGGGCCCGGCAGTGCGTACCCCAGCTCAGCTGGGGTGGAAATGGGGCTTCGCAGCCCCACAGAGCTCCACACCCTTCTGAAAGCCAGGGCCCAGTCTGGGCCTGGGGGGGGACAGGGAGAGGAAACCTGGAGACTGGGGAGGGTCGGGCTGGAGCCCCCCATCCCGACACGGCACAGGCAGAAGCAGCAACGTGACACTAGAGACCATAGGGGCCTGTGGCAGGAGGGCAGGGGACGGGTGGAGGAGTTCCCCAAGATGGTATGAGGGGGAACAACGGTGGGGAGAGGCCCTGTCAGCGCTTTGGTTTGGGGTGGGGGTGGAAATGGGGAAGGTCATGTTTGTCCGTCCATCCGTCTGTCTGTCTACCCTGCCCGCCTCCTGGCCAGGCCTCAGTCCTTCCACTCCTTTTTGATGGTGAGATTCCACTCCCAGGACAGATGGTCAGTCTTGTCATCATCTGTGAAGCGGGACTTGATGTTGTAGCTGCCCCGAGCCAGCATGCCCTTAGGTGCTTCCTCCATGGGGGTCAGGAATTCGTACTCCTCTGCCCGAGGCCCATAGCTCCCCACCATGTAGTCAGTCTTGTCAACTGTAGGACAGAAGGAAGGCCATTGCCACCACACCGCCAGCTCCTCCAGGAGGCCCTCTGCCCTCCCTCCCCAATGCCGACTCACTCTTGACACCTTTCCGGTAGGTGTGCTGAATGTACTTCATGCCAGACACGATCTCCCTGTTCACCTGCAGAGACCCAGGCCAAGGGTCAATTGGGCTCCCTGACCCCCTCCCCCTCTCCTGGTATCCCCAAAGCCTAGGCCTTACCCGGAAAGAGATTTTTATCCGGTACTCCACACCCTCCTTGAGTACGAAGGACTGCTTCTTGAAGCTTTCCAGATCACCTGTGGTGGGAGGAGGCTCACTTAGCCCAGGCCCTGGAGTGAGGCCCCACCCCCCCCACCGCAGGCCTCTTTGGGCACCAGGAGTTCCCATCAGCCTCACCAGAGGGCGCAAGACCCAGGGAATTATTTCTAAAGCAGTTAGCAGAGTACCGGCGCCCCACCTTGGGACACTGGTGCCCACTCACCTGTCAGGTCCAGCTCCAGGGGGCCGGGGGCAGTGCTGCACACTAGGGTCAGACGGGTCACGATGACGTTGGGGCAGTTGGGGTCTGGAGAGACAGTAGGTTAGCGTACACCCCCAGAGGCACATGGCCAAGGAGGGGCAGGGAACAGAGCACAAGCGGAAAGTGACAGGTGTCCCTGTGCTAGCACAAGAGCTGCCCCTCAACAGCCACTCACCAGCAGACACGGCCACGCGGCCCAGTAGGGCCTCTTTGTACTTGCGCAGGCTCTCGTCGTCCTTGTCCAGCTCCTGGATCTCCTGGATGCTCTTCTGGGCCGGGGGCTTGTAGTTGACTGAGTGCTCATCCTCCTCATTCTCCGCTGCGATCTGGGCCAGCTGTTCAGCTGTGGGTTCCTGCTCCGCCATGCTCACCTCTAGCCTGGGTCTGGGTCACCTGGGGGGGCAGGACTGTGAGGCTGGGTCAGTTTGGGACACCCTCCCAACACCAGGCTGCGCTAAAAGGGGCGGATCAAGGGGAGGAGCACAGCTGAGCACCAGGCACCCCAGAAAGGAGCTTGTCCATCCCCAGTACGGTGATCAAGAGCTGAGTAAGAAATGCAGCCTGTTTTTGAGGAGGTGAGAGTACATGTCTCTCCCCGAGGTGCAGCCCCCGGACGCAGCTGGCAGGGCCACACTACATTCACAGGGTACAGTAGTTTCTGAGTAGCCCAGTCCCTTGCTCCAAGGAACCCCTAGGCTTGGTTCACAGACTGGGTGTGCCTGAGGAAGTACACTCCAGTCCTAGCCACGTGCAGGACACGGTATGTCCCAGCTCACGGTGCGAGCTCAGATTTGGGGGCCGCCTGCATCCCATGCAGCGCAAAGGGGCGCGCAGGCCCCAAGCATCCTTAGCTGGTTCCCATTTGGGAAGGTTCTGTGGCTACAGTCTGAGCTACTGCAGCGCTCAGTGTGCACAGGACCCTTTCTAGACCGTGGCCGGGGGCGCCCGAGGAGGCGTCGACCCCACAGGGACGAACGCAGTCGCCCCCAGATTCCTTAGGCCTCGGCGGCTACATAAATTCGCCAGGTCCCCGAGAGGCGCCCGAAGCCATTTCGGATCGCCGCGGGCGGCGCAGCAGGCGACTGTGCTCTTCCCTGCAGCCTGCCCGAGGCCCAGACTCTGGGGATGCAGGACGGCGCGGGGCCGCAGGCCAGTCCAGGACTCCGCAGCCCACAGAGGGAGGCCGCCGGCGACAGCATCCCGGGCGCGGCCCGCAGGCCAGTCCAGGACTCCGCAGCCCACAGAGCGAGGCCGCCGGCGACAGCATCCCGGGCGCGGCCCGCACTTCCGCAAGGGCTGAAATCTGGGCGGGGTGGGGCGCGAGGCCGGAGCCCGGGGACCGGGCCCGACCTAGGAGCCGCCCGTGCGGCCCGGGATGCCCGGCAGTGCCCAGAGCCCGACGCCGCGGCCCGGAGAGAAACACCCGCTCGCGCGAGGCCTGCGCTGGGCCCCCGGCCCGCCCCACCCCGCCGCGCCCCGCCCCGCCCGCCGTCGCCGCAACCGGCTCCCAGACCCCGAGCGGCCTAGGCCGGCGGCACAAAGGCGGGCCCCCCTCTTAGCCGCGCGCCGCCCGGGTACTCACCGGGGGCTCGACCACCGCGCTCGTGCTCCCTCCCGCACCAAGTGACGAACGTCGTTCGCCGCCCGCCGCCCGGACGGCAACTTCCGGGGTCACACGACTTCCGCTCCCGCGGGCGGGGCCTACTGCGCATGGGCAGTGGGTGGGGCGGCCTGCCCCGCCGCCATCTTGCGGCCGGCGTCGTAGGCGCGCCCCGCGTGGGCGGGCGGTTTCCGGAGCAGCGGCGTCCTGGCTACTTCTGCTCTGCTGGGACCTAGTGCTGGGGGTGGAGGGGGGGGGGGCCTGAAGCCGGAAGTAGCGGCCCTGTGGATGGATCGGCAGCCCTCGTGGGGTGGCGCCCCGCGAGTGGGAACCCCTGTGGCTGTGGCCCTACGGAGCACACCCATATGACCCCCTCAGGCACGGGGCGTGGCGCGCACCCCGACCGTGGCTGACCCTGCGGGCCGGGTCGGATGTTGGGCCGGGCGGCCACTTGCAATCAACAGTGTCCCAGGAGCACGGCTCGCCGAAGTCTCGGACGCCAGCCCAGGCCCGGGAGAGGTCCCTGTGCTGCTGGTGCCATGGACGCCTGGGCCGCTGCCACCTGCCCGCGAACAGCGCTTTGCCGCGGGGCACCCACGCGCCACTGCTTTTTGTGTTTCGGAAGTGTACACAGCAGGGCATTTTTGGCGAGATCCTCATCTCGGTACTTTCTGGAGGTCTCCCGGTGTTGGAGGACTGTGTAAGCGTCGTCTGGTCTGCGTGTTGTGGATGGGAGGTTTCCATGGCCGGAGGCGCTTCCTTCTGTTCTCGTTAAATGAGCGGAGTTCTTTCCAGGCTTTGGGGCTTGCGAAATCTACTCTTGGATAAGCCAAGTGCTTTTAGACACCCCAAAACCTGTATCAGAAAATTTCGAACATACTTCATTAATAATCTACCCCCCCCTTTTTTTTTCCTTTTTGAGACAGGGTCTCTCTATGCAGTTCAGGCTGGCCTTGAGCTCACTTTGTAGCCCACGCTGGTCTCGAACTTGCAACGATCCGTCTGCTTCGGCCTCCTGAATGCTGGGATTACCATGCGTGAGCCAACACGCCCCGATACTAATCTACCCCTATATTACAATGAACTGTGAAATTTAGCAGCTCCATACACCTCTGGTGTGGTGGAAATAATTGTAGGCATTTGGGTTTCGCGGTGGTGTCTGCTCAGGGGTGTTCTCTGAGGCCCCAATTCCTCCTAACTATGGCCCCCTCAGCAGCTGATGACAGCACAGTCCAGCCCTGACTTCCTCCAAGGGAGGCCTCAGGCAGCCAGCAGACAGCACTAGAGAAGAAACAGTCCCATACAGGCCCACAAGAGTCACGGCTTCTGCCCTGCTCCGCTGGCCACAGAGGCCTGCCGGCAGTATGGCAGGGCAGGGGCACTTGCCCCATACACTGAGGTAGAAGGATAGCGTGAAACCGGGTTGGGAGCTGGTGCAGAAGTGCACACCTCAACAGCCCAGCACATTGTGAAGCTGGAGGCAGGAGGATCCTAAATTAGAACCTGGCCAGGGCTTGCCTGCCTTTTCTTTTTTCTGTTTTTGAGACAGAATGTTGCTAGGTAGTCCATGCCGGGCTTGAACTCACTGCGTAGCCCAAACTCAATCCTCCTGCCTCAGTTTTCCAAGTGCTGCAATTACAGAGATGCACCACCATATCTGGCTTGGCCGGGCAATCTTGTAATTTAAGAGGCACTGTCTCAAAATTTAAAAATGAAATAAAAAAGGCTGCTGGGCATGTAGCACAGTGCAAAGGCACACACACACAGAGCAACTTTGTTTTTTGTACTGGGGATAGAACTCACAACCTTGTGTTTGCCAGGCAGGTACTTATGCCACTGAGCTAAATCACCAGCCCAACACAGAGCAACTTTGAAGCAAACCTGTGGTGGTGTTTCAACTATAAATATTTCAGCATACATGATTTTTTTTTTTTTTTTTTGAGACAGGGTCTTGCTATGCAGTCCAGACTGGCTTGAGCTGTGTTTGAACTCAGGATGACCCTCCTGCCTCTGCCTCCTAAGTGCTGGGAAAACAGGCACACACCACAATGATGAGCCCAGCATGTACTTTATTCCTAAAGAAAAATGCCCTTCAGGCTGGGGATGTGGCTCACTGGTAGAGTGCATGCACAGGACTCAAAAAATGACTCTAAAACACAGTGACTCAGACAGCAGTTCTTCCCTCTCCTGTCCAAGATCCCCTTGAGGAGCCTCATTCGCCCTAACTGCACCCAGCTGGGCTTCCTCCTACCACAAGGCTTCCAGCACAGAACCTTCTGCCAAGTTCCTGCGACCTGACCTTGGAGACCCCGGACCAGTCCCCTCAGCAGTTCCAGGCCCCAACCTGAGTCAGCCCATACTCAAGGCTGGTGCACTTGCCCACCTGGAAATGGAAGGGCTGCAAGATGCCTGTTGTACCCACTGGGCTTGAACTCAGCCCCCCATCTTGCCTGTTATGGCTTCTGCCTGGGATGTAGCTTCCCTCAGGGTAAAACTCTTGAGGGTGAAGACAGATGCTTCAGACATGCTGGGGTGCCAGACAATCTGCCTCATTTCCTGACCAGTAGAATCTGTGTGCAAAATAAAGTGGGTAAAACAGGCGTTTGACGAATTCAGGAGTTCTTACATGGCAACAAGTACCTGGTGGAAGGCCTGCCCCTGGGACAATGGTGCCCCTTCCTCTCTGGCACACTTCCTGCTTGAACTAAGCAGCTGCTGGGGATTTAGCTCAGCAGCATAAGTGCCAGCCTGGCAAGCACAAGGTCGTGAGTTCAATCCCCCCCGCACCAAAAAACAAAACAAAACAAAAAAGAACTAAGCAGCTCACCCTACACCCTTCTCCCGTTATGTTTCTACTTTGGAGTTTGCCAGTGTTGTGGCAGAAGGTTGTAATTCCAGTGCTCAGGAGGCTGAGGTGGCTGGGGATATAGCTCAGTGGGGATATTGCACCTGCTTGGCAAACGCAAGGTCCTTATTTCCATTCCCAGTACCAAAAAAAAAAAAAAAAAAGAGGCTGAGGCAGGAGGATGGAAATTTGAAACTAGCCTAGACTATATAGCAAGATCATCTTGGGGAGAAAAACAAAAAAGATGGGATAGTGATCTTTTTTCTCTAGGATGGTAATTTTTTAAAGTATCTTTGCCAATGTCATGTCCTAAAAGGATGTCTTACTATTTTAACTTGCTTTTTCTCTCATTTTCAAAGGTTAAATATTTTTCTATGCATTAGAAATGTCTTTTGACCTGGCAAATGCGAGGTTGTGACTTTGATCCTCGGTACAAAAAAAAAAAAAAGAATTGTCTTTTGATGTGGGTGTGATGGTGCACCCTTGTAATCAATCCCAGCACCTGGGAGGCTGAGGCAGGAGGATTCCAGTGAATTTGACACCAGCCTGGTGTACATAGTGAGTTTGAGGCTATCTTGAATTACAAAGCAAGACCCTGTTTCAAAAAGGAAAAAAAAATCTTTTGGAGGACCAGGAGTGTAGCTCAGTGGCAAAACATGATACTTAGCATACATAAGGACTTGGGGTGGTATAGATCTGTAGTCTCAGCACTCAAAAGGCTGAGGCAGGAGGATCACTTTGAGTTATAGGTCAGGCTGAGCTACATAGCGAGTTCAAGGGCAGTCTCAACTACATAGACCCTGTCTCCAAAAAACTTTTTTTTTCTATTACTATGAAAACAAAAAGAAAAAAGAAACCAGAATTGTTTCCCAGTGTTGTTTGTTCTGACTTTTTAGTATTGATTTGCAGAAGTTTTTCAAAGTCCTCCTTGCCCTGGAAAGATAGAAATTCACTGTTTTATGGTACTGGGGGTTGAAACCAGGGGTGCTCTACCACTGAATTATACTGTTAGTTTTTTTTGAGATAGGCTTTGCTAAATTGTCCAGGGTCTTCTACTTTGCACTTTTCCTGCCTTGACCTCCTGAGTAGCTGGAGTTAAAGGTGTGCACCATTACTCCTAGCTAGGAACTTTTTTGGTAATGAGGAATGAACCCAGGGCTTTCAGCACTGCCCCACCACCACCTTTCTGACACTCTGAGAGGTCTTGCTGTCTCACTAAGTCACTGGGCTCTTGCTACAAACTTTTTTTTTTTTTTGTCTTTTTGAGACAGGGTCTCACTATGCAGTTCAGGCTGGCCTTGAGCTCACTTTGTAGCCCAGGCTGGTCTCCAACTCACAAGGATTCTCCGGCCTCAGCCTCCCGAGTGCTGGGATTACAGGCGTGAGCCACCACATCCGGTACCCAGCAAGAAACTGTTTATTTTTTTTGTCTTTTTCAGACAGGGTCTCACTATGCCCCACTTTTTCCCCTTTTTCCCCACAGCCCCTCCAGCATTTGCTATTGCTTGATTTCTTGGTAATAGCCATTATTTCTGGGATGAGGTGAAATCTCTGTTTTAATTTGCATCTCTCGAATGACCAGTAATATTGAACATTTTTCACAGATTTGCTGTTTGTATTTATTCATCTGAGAAGTGTGCATCTCAGATGCCCATTTTTGGAGTGGGTCTTTAAATCTGGGAGAACTGACTTTTTTTGAGTTCTTTATGTTTCTCCATAGTAATCCTTTGTCTGAGGAACAGTGGGCAAACATTTTCTCCTACACTGTGGGTTGTCTCTTCACTCTGTTGGTGGTTTCTCTTGCTGTGCAAAAGCTTTTCAATGGAGTGAGATCCCAGTTGTTGATTATTTGCGACAGTTCCTATGCAGTTGGGGTTTTGTTCATAAAGTCTTTGCCTACACCAGTATCTTCAAGAGTTTTACCTACTTTATCTTTCTAGCAGACTTAATTTTTTAATGTTCTTTTTTGTTCAGATTTAATGTTTCTGTTTAAAAATCTTTGATCTATCCTGATTTTTGCTTAGTACATGGTGAAAGATGGGCCCACTTTTAATCTTCAGCATATGCAGAGCTAGTTTTTCCAACACCACTTATTTTATCTTTTTTTTTGGTACCAGGGATTGAATTCTCAACCACACATTTGCAAGGCAGGCGCTTATGGCACTGAGCTAAATCCCCAGCTCTTCTTTTGTCTTTTTGAGACAGGGTTTCACTATGCAGTTCAGGCTGGTCTTGAGCTCACTTTGTAGCCCAGACTGGCCTCGAACTCACAGCGATCCTCCTGCCTCAGCCTCCAGAATGCTGGGATTACAGGCAGGCACCACTACAGACACATCTGCACCAGTGTCTATTAGACCTTCAAAGTATTTCCCATTAATCTTTTTTTTTTTTTTTTTTGTACCGGGGATCGAACTCACCACTGTGTGCTTGCAAGGCAGGCGCTTATGCCACTGAGCTAAATTCCCAGCCCATTCCCATTAATCTTTATAAAACACGTAGGCCTGTTTTTAGTCACTTATTGTGTAAAGTAAATTTCTCTCTTTGTAGTCTTGCTCTAAGGGTCTTCTTCCCTCTTGAGCTGTCTATACTTAACAAAAGAAGGCTTCTCCACAGGTAATAAAATCAACTGTACCACCGAGTCTCCCTGTTCAAAAACCCAGAGATCTATAGCACATGCAAGAACTTGTATCTCATCCCAACAATCACCATCAATCACATTAGGCACAACAGTTATTCCTTTTAAATTTTAGATCAGCCTTTTCCAGTACAAGACCAACTGTTCCTTCAGGTGGGGGACCCCAAGTTCCTGTGGAAATTGGGGTGGGCTTGTCACCTCCAATGAAGAGTGACTCTGCAAGCTGCAGCAAGATCTAATCCTGCACTTTGAATCGTTCCCCTGTTGAGTGAGCGAACCTCTCCAGGGAGCCACCTCTGCTGCTCTTCTTGGATTTGCTGGGGAGTTTGTACTGGGTAAAGTTAACTGGCATTTCAACTCGCAGGCTGTGCCTCCTCTCTTGTTTTGCCAGCCTGAGGATAGGCCCTCATCTCAGTTTTTTTTGTTTGTTTGTTTGTTTGGGGGGGGGTTGGCAATGGTGTACCATCCTTATAGAATTTAGAATGACAATATTTGGCCCAATGCCTCCCTTTTTGGCATCTCGGACAGAGTCCAGTCATGGGACCTGAGTCTTCCTCGCCAGAGGCGCTTTTCTCTCTTGACATGCTACAGCTGCAGTGTCTGTCCTATTAGATCTAACAAGAACTCTGCAATTTTTTTAGTATGTCCCACTTTTCCACAGTTAAAACATTTCATATTACTCCTTTTTGCATTTGCAAGACCAGCCATAACCATAATTGTCTTATTGAACTCATTTCCAATGTCCTGACACATGCAAATATATGTTGTTAAATGGTTAGCTGACTTTACAGGATTTAAAGCCTGTTTACAATCCTGATTAGCATTTTCATATGCTAATTTTAAAGTTAAAATGTTTGCAGCTTCTGTGTTTGATACCTGTCTGAGAATAGCTTCTTGTAATTCTGCCACAAATTGAGTAAAGGGTTCCTGGGGTCCTTGCAGATTATGTAAAAAGGACATTACCAGAGCCCCATCCTCTGGAATAGTTGTCCATGCTTTTTTTTTTTTTTTTTTACTAATTCTTCCAATTGTGGAAATAGCTCTTCAGGACATCAAATCTGTTCCTCAAGTGGTGCATGTATTCCTGTCCCAGAACGCATTTCCTCATTTATTGCTGGATGTGGATTGGGACCCATTTTGTGTTTATGAGCCTGCTCCAAAGCAAGTTTTTAGCTTTACATCAAAATGAAGGAATTGAGCAGCAGACAGGCCTGTCTATGCCAAATGTTTGATACCATAAAGGGTCAACTGATATGTATCCAAACATTTTGTAAAAGTAAATGGACTTTGGGCTCCATTGTCAACCACACTTTAAGATTTTTTTAGCAGTTGTATTTCAAAAGGTGTATGAATAAAATACTCATGATCATTAGCATCTCTTTCTGCTCCAACTGGGAAGCAAGCAGGTAGGGTATTACTTGCTCCCTTTGCTGTTACCTCTTCCCACACTCCCTGTAAGTTTTTGGATAGAGCCATATGAGATATTTTTGGTGGAGGCTCTGCCCCCTGCTGAGTGATCCCTCTGGGATTTTGTTTTGGTGGCAGGCGCCTCAGCAGGGAGCTCTCTTCCTTCTGTGTCTGAATCAGAGACTATTGACTGTGAGCTCTTTAACGGACTTAAAACTGAACAGACCAGATTCCAAGTTGAGAATGTCTCAGGGGAAATGATTTGTGCTTCCTTGTGTGCCTTTTTAAGATTTTTTCCAACTCTTTCCCAAATATCAATTTCTATAGTGCTATTTGAGGAAACCAAGGATTTATATTTGGTTACTTCTTTTAACATTTTTTTAAGTCTTTCTTTGGCACACGAGCGCCTGAGGAGCCCCTGAGCGTTTAAGAAGGCTTTGGAGAAGTTGTAAATACCTTTGCTCCTCAGCTGAAACCTTTTGCCCCATATTTTACTCCAGGATATAATGGCTTTTCACAGCGGGAAGATTCACCCTTTTTCTTCACTCTCTTCTCTCCAGAAATCCCCAGGAAGTTTTCATCCTGAGAAGGCCTCCTCCCTATCCAAACCTTTCCACTCTGCATGGACTTACTCATTCCGGCTAAAATTCCTAGTCCATGGATTTTAGGTCCCTGTTCCAGGCACGTTATTGGGTCCTGACCTAGATCCCAAATCTCCCAAACGAGTGTACACTGAAGGCTTAAATAAAATGAGACATGTGGGATGATTTTAGGGTTCCAGGAGGGTCAAAACCCTTTAGCTGAGCTCGAGACTCTGAGGGCTAAGACAAAGACTTCTCTCATTTTTATTAGGCCCAACAACAAAGGAACGTGCAGGCAATGAGCAGGACCTTGGGAGTCACTTCAATGACATCTCCAAAGTAATGAATCATATCAATTTAATAGAACTGTCTTATCATGAGGACATGGTAGGAATGAAACTATAGGAGTAATTTCTGCAGCTGCAGTCTCTATTTAATTGATATTTGAGCCAAGTGTCCACAGCTGTAGCCTTACCTTGCCCCCTGAGGTATCTCTGGCCTCACAGGCCGCTACAGGCCTCAGGCACGACCAGTGATTCATAGAGGTTCACTTACTATGAATCAGCTTCTGTCACTAGGCAAGGGACCTGGGCCTAGGACAGACTCACAGATAAACAAAGAAAGCCAGTTAATTTTATTTTTATTAGTACCGGGGATCAAACTTGCGACCGTGCACTTGCAAGGCAGGCACTTATGCTGCTGAGCTAAATCCCCAGCCCCAGAAAGCCAGTTAATTTTAAATCCTGCTCAGAGCTGCTTTGTAGTAGTCTCCAACAAGCTTTTTTTTCCTTTTATTTTGTCTTTTTTGAGACAGGATCTTATTATGCAGTTCAGGCTGGCCTTGAACTCACTTTGTAGCCCAGGCTGGCCTCAAACTCATAGCAATCCTTCTCCCTTAGCCTCCAGAATGCTGGGATTACAGGAGGCATACACCACTATGCCTGGCTTGAATGATTTATGAAGAATTTATACATTTTTTAAAAAGTAGTATGCTGACATTAACCTTTATATATATATCATCAATTATAATTATTAATATTACGGATAATTAAATTGAGATGCTAATTTACAAGTAATTAACATGAAACAATATTTTGTAATTCATTTCTACAACCCACATAGATGACATAAAAAACTAACTCTGAGCCAGGCGTGATAGCACATACCTGTAATCTTAGTACTCAAGAGGCTGAAGCAGGAGGATCTCCATGAGTTCAAGCCCAGCCTGATTAAAGAGACTGTATTTAAAAAAAACCAGGCTGGGGGTTTAGCTCAGCAGCATGTTTGGCAAACATGAGGTCATGAATTTGATCCCTGGCACAAAACAAACAAACAAACAAAAAAACCTTTGGCCCCAGTTTAGGATACATGATCATAAGCATGTATTGAAAAGAAATTATATTCTGGTAAAGTCTGGAAATGTTTTTACTTTCTTGTTGCTGAGACATAATACCTGACACCCACTATTTATTTGTTTGTTTATTTGTCTTTTTTGAGGCAGGATTTCACTATGTGGTTCAGGCTGGCTTCGAACTCACTTTGTAGCCCAGGTTGGCTTCGAACTCATGGTGAGCCTCTTGTCTCAGCCTCCTGAGTGCTGGGATTAATACCATGTTAAAGAAGAGAGGTTTACTTGGCTCAGCATGTGGAGGCTTCAGGCCATAGTGGCTGGCTCCAGGGCAGGGCAGCGTGGCAGAGGGGCCTGGCAGGCAGGCAGGCAGCAGCAGGGGGTGAAGGGAGTGGCAGTGCTGTTCTGTCTCTCAGGCCAGGCCCACCAGGCTTCAGTGCCCAGTGTCACGAGGCACTAGTCCAAGATCGTGCACCCTCGATGCAGTCAATTTCCCAAAGCCCCACCTGTGAGCGCATGAGGCTTCGGGGGGACATCTAGATGTAAACTGTAAGATCCCACAGTGGGCCCCAAAACACTCATGCACGTCCCTTTATGCAAAATGTACACAGTTCATTTCTGAGACTTTCCAAAATACTAACCACTCCAGCACTGCTGAAAAAATCCAAGTTTAAATTCTCCCCTGGGAGTTAAGGCAAACTCTTTGCTGCCAGCCCCCATACAAATGAAAAGAAATGGAATCAAAACAAGACCCAAACTCAGCAGGCCAAACATTAATTCCACAGCTCCCTGTCCAGCACCTGTGGCCCTACCCCACAGCCCTCCCAGTTGGGCCAGCTCTGCTCCCTCATTCCATCTGTCCTCAGAGGACCCCAGTTCCTGGCTTCTCTAACCTTTCTGGAGTCTTCACTGCACGTTGGACTTCATGCTTAGCCTCCCACACTGCCCTCTCAGGGGCGCACCTGCCCCCCCTGCAACATGTGGGTGGTGCTGAGCTGTGCCCAGCTGGAGCAGTGCCAGTGTGGGGAGCGGGAGTCCCACTTCCTTCTCTCTTGGCTCCAGGGGCAGGGCCTGCATCACTGAGCCCCACAGGCAGCTGAGCCTCTGGAGCACGGTGCCCTGGGGCTCCCCTCAATTTGGAGCACACACAGGCTCCTGAGGGTCTTGTGATGCCCTCAGGCCACCTTTTCCATTGTTCTCTGAAGCACTGTCTCAAGGCTGTGTTCTCAGCAACCAGGCTCTCCTTTGCTCTACCTTTGCAGGCCTCAACTTCACTGAAGCTTCCTTTCTGGCCAAACACAAAACTTCTTACATCATTCTGCTGGGCCATTTGCTCTTGATTCTCAAGGAGCAGCTGGCTAAAAGCCCCCAGCAGTAGCCATGTCTATGCCTCAACATTCAATTGCTTTGACATTTCTTCCTCCGTATCATTGGCCCACTGCCCTTAATCTTAAATCCCCTCAAATGTCTCTGCACAGGAGTAAAATTTAGACAAATTTTCTGCACGAGCACAACACAAGTGGCCTGGAGTCCAATTGCCAGTGTAGTTCTTGGTCCCAACTGAAACCTGAGTTTGGTCTTTTCTGCCTACACTGCTGTCAGCAGTCTGGTCTTCTGAGCTCTGATCAGAATCTCCAATTGTGCAATCCCAGAACTCCAGAAGCTGATGTAGGAGGATAGTTATGAGTTCAAGGCCAGCCTGGGCTATATGACTTTATAAATAGCCTGGGCTACATGAGTTTATAGACAGCCTGAATTACATGAGGAGATCCTGTCTCCAAAAAAAAAAAAAAAAAAAGCCACCTCAGCTCATAGCATTTTCGGGCTACTTTTCCAGCTGGTATCTCCAGAACTTTCCAAACTATTCCCACAAGCCAGTATTTAAAGCTTGCAAAACACATGGTCAGATAGCATCACAGAAAACCCATTTCTCTGGTACCAAAATCTGTCTTAGTTACTTTCTCATGGCTGAGACATAATACCTGACATCTGCAATTTAACACATTTACAATGGGGCTGCTCTGATTTGAGTCTGTCAGGTGTGGGGAATTAACCTGGGTTAGATCCACTTGTAACACGGGGGCACAAGCCACCCAGTGAGACAGTCATGCATGTCCCACAAGGGGTTCAAACCAATGACAATAAACTAAAGGAGTAAAGGTTCATTTTGTGGAGATTTCAGTCCACAGTAGGCTGCTCCAAGGCAGAGTAAGCAGGCAGGAAGCAGCAAGGGCTCAGGGAGGAGGAAGACATGTATCTACCCTGCTGGCCACAGTGAGCCTCCTCTTCCCACCGCTTCACCCCCAGCTATAAATCCATCAGTGGGCCAGCCTAGTTCCACACACCCATGCTCCTCACTTCCCACGAGCACATGAGGCTTTAGGGGGACATCTCACAGTCTATCAGGACACCAGCTAAACTGAGCAGTCTAGGTAGCAGTACTATATTAGTATGTGCACTAACAAGGTGAGCAACAGTACTATATTAATGGTAATATCTGACTTATTTTTGGTACCAGGAATCAAACTCAGGACCTTGCATTTGCCAGGCAGGTGCTGTGCCATTGAGCTATATCCATGGGCAGTATCTATGTATGTAAAAGAATGTCTTTGTTTAAAAAAAAAAATTGAGATAAACCCAAATTACTTTAAATGAGCTAAAAAGCGGGATGGGGGCAGGGGGTAGATTTAGCTCATCGGTGTAAGTACCTGCCTGGTTAAGTCAGGAGTCTTGAGTTTGATCCCCAGTACCAAAACAAAGACAAAAACACTAAGAACAGAAAGTAGTAAACCCTAACCCAAGAGCTGTAGGTACAGAGGAAATCATTCTACTATTCGCACTTCTTTCGCATGAACTTGAATATCAAAACTGCACACCAGCCCTTCAGAGTATCCAGCCCTGGGGATGGAAACCAGGGCCTCATGCAAGCCGAGCAAGCGACAGCTAACAGAGACAGAACCGTTCCCACTCTGACATAAACAGAAACGTAGGCGAGGCCAGCTATGAGTTTCAGCAAGGGCATAGTAAGTGTAGAGACAAACACTTCTATAACATGGTGTAATTGTGTTAGGTGCCCATTTCTCTGACAAAACACCTGAAATAATGAACTTATGGAGCAGAATAATTTATTTCAGCTCTTGGTTTCAGTCCAGGGTCAGCTGCCTATTGGCTGTACCTATGGTTGCACAGTGCACGGAGCAGAGGCCACCAGGAAGACGCCGGGGCCCTGAGTACACAGCCCCAACAACCTGCCACCCTTCTGCTTCTACCTCCCAACAGAAGCAGACTGGAGACCAAACCTTTGCAAACATGGGTGTCTGGGGAACATTCAAAATCCAAACTCTAGGGGCTGGGGATTTAGCTTGGTGGCACAGCACCTGCTGGACAAGAGTGAGTTCGAGCTCTGGTACAAAAAAAAAAAAAAAAAAGCTATAGCAATATTCCGTAATACGCAGGGTGTGGCGGCACATGCCTCTAATCCTAGCTATTGAGGCAGCTGAGGCAGGACTGCAGGTCGGAGGTCAGCAGACGTACTTCAGAGAAACCCTGTGTCACAAGAAAAAGTTCAGGGCTGGGGTTTGGCTTAGTGGTAGTGCTACCCCAGCATGTTTGAGGCTCGGTCTCCAATACCGCAAAGCAGCCAGCCAGAGCTGGATGGGGTGGCACACACCTACAATCCCAGCTGCTTGAGAGACTGAGGCAGAAAGATCATCAATTTAAGGCCAGCCTGTACGACTTAGCAAGGCCTGTCTCAAAGTAAAAAGGTCTGGGACTGTAGCTCACTGCTGGAGAGCGCTCGGGGCATGCACAAGGCTTCGCTTTTTTTTTTTTTTTTTTTTTTGAGACAGGGTCTCACTACAGTTCAAGCTGAACTCACTATGTACCTCAGGCTGGTCTTGAACTGTAGCCTCCCAAGTGCCAC
Organism: Hydrochoerus hydrochaeris; assembly: GCA_004027455.1. Taxonomy (NCBI): domain Eukaryota; kingdom Metazoa; phylum Chordata; class Mammalia; order Rodentia; family Hydrochaeridae; genus Hydrochoerus; species Hydrochoerus hydrochaeris. Next base: position 218,035 of record PVLA01002291.1, read on the forward strand.
AGTTACAGGTGTGCACCACCATGCCTAGACTTACCATTATCGCTGGCAATCACTTACTTGTCAAGGCGCACCAGCATGTGCAAGGTCTCACACACGCAGTTTTACCTGGGTGTTGACACAGGAGGTGGGGTTGGCAGTGCACTGCCTATCAACCCCATGCTCCAGTATAGTACAACCAAGCCATGAACGACTTCGATAAAGATCACCTGGTGGGATCAGAAGCTGACAGTCCTTGGGGACATTACTTTGTCAAGGTTGCAGGAGGCTGGCAGGCTGGAATACATAGGAGTGATGCATGTTCTGGGATATGATGGCAGTAGACTTGAGAACTTTGAATTCAACAGCCACTGGACAGAGTTAGCTACTTTCAGGGTGAACTTTGGGCATGTCAATCACCGTCAATACAGGCCTTATGAGCAGAGCAAAGTAGCACACATCTGTAATTCAGCACACTGGGGGACTGAGGTAGGAAGACTCTAAGTCTGAGCTTAAACTGGGTAATTTAGTGAGACCCTGTCTCAGAAAGAAACACACACAGACACACAATTGGGAACCTGGGGGTGCAGGGTTTAGTGAAAGGCTCTTAGGTCCAATCCCCAGCCCAGGCAGGAGAGGACAGCATAAGCAAACGAGGCTGACTCCACGAGGCTCCTCATGCTCTGGGCTCTTCCCTGGCCAGATATCCTCAAAAGGCTCCAGCAGAGGCCAGCTATCCATGTCCCATATTCTGTCTCAGCCATGCTGAGGTTTTAACTCCACCTGAACTTTCTGAGCACTTTTCTCTAAGCAAGAAACATGGAGAAAAAAACTTGTGAAGCACCAAGTTCTTTTTCATCCTTTTACTCAGAAGTCTCGTGGGAGAAGTGCATGCTGGCCTGTGACTGCATTGTGGGGGCAGAGCCTAGCTCCCCCCTCTAAATGCCCAGCTGGCCCACCAAGCCCTGGCTTTCTGCCTGATGCTTTGTGGGCAACAAGTCCCCCCTTTCCTCAAAAAGCCCCAGGTGGGATCCAGGTGCGGCCCTCTGCCCAGAGCACAAGGTGGCTTCCTTGCTTTGCAGACAAGGGGGCACAAGTTCACTGCCACAAAGAGGGGAGCCCACATGAGTCCAGGGGGCTTCTGGGCTGTTGCATCACATTTGTTACAAATGGTCAGTGCAGTCCTCTTACCTTCTCGACAGCATGCCTGTCCCCATGGCAGACACCAGCTTTTGTTCCTGAGATGTCATTTCCTCATCTCTACTGCGGCAGTTCTGCAGGCCGCATACCTCAGGTGGTGCCCATGTGCCAACAGGTGTGGACACCCGCTTCCTGCAGGACGCACAGCTACCTCTGCCCAACCCCACGAGCACTAAGGCACAGTCCGTGGCCACCACCTTGTGCCTGCTCTTCCGAAGACTCTCCTCACTGAGGGCCATCTTGTGATGCATCTTCCTGAGCCCCTCCGAGCTTCCTAAAGGCTGCTCCTTTGTCCCAGCAGGCACCACTTCCTGCCCAGCCAGCCCGCAGTGCTGGTGTTAAGACCTGTCCCCTTTCCCAGCCCCCACTTCTCTCTCTGCTTACTGGGTAGGGGGACATGCTGCGATCCGCTCTATGCTCACACTCACAAGGCTGTCTCAGGACAGCCTCGCTCTCCACTGCTTAGCCGGATCCTTGCTCTCATACCCACTCCTTCCACAGCAACTCCAAGGCCAGACCCTCAGGAGGCCTTCCCTGCTAAAGGGCCAGAATTAGTACCTTATCTGGGTTCCCAGCAGTGGCCTTGCCTGGTGCTGGGCAGGCTACTTAGGTGGCAGCATCAATGTTAAAAGGCCACCAGGTCAAACTCCCTACAGATGACTTGGTCAGTCTCATCCAAACACAGGAGCTGACCTGGTGTGGAGCACGTGTGAAGCCCTCAGCATGAGAGAACTGCCTCTGGGCCTCAGGCTCCCCACAACACCCATCCACCCCTGGTGTTCCTGGCACTCCCCAGGAAGATGGGAGGAGACACAGGTCAGGAACCACTTTATGGCCCTGCCCCATTCACCACTCTCCCAGCCTGGGCAGATGGTACAAGGCTCTCCTGCCTTGTCCTACTCAAGCGAATGTAAACTGCTTTGGCTTCCATGAGCCATTCTGCCAAACATGGCCAGTGCCTCACATGCACACACAACCAGCCGAGAACTCAAAACATTCAGAAAGACTCACAGTCCTCACCTTGTCATTACTCCCTAGGCAATACCATATGTAAGTGTATGCCTGGCATGTACCTTGTCGCAATTGGTTTAAGAAAACCTAAAAATGACTTTGGAAGTCTGGGAGGACACACAGGTTCTACTAAAGCACTGTGCCACTTCCTGTGAGGGAGCTGGATGCCCTGGGGCCTGTGGGGGGTCCTAGAACCAACATTACCAATGACATTGAGAGACACTTGCACAGAATTAAGGGAGTACCTTGGTACCTCGGATCCCCATGGCATAGTGACAGGAAAACTTGGGGCCAAAGTCAGCTGTCTCAGATAGTGTAAAAGGAATAGAAACAGCCTACCAATGTCCAGGTCCTGCAAGAACTCCCAATAGTGCAGTGTGGACCACTACCCCCCTCACCTCATAGCACAGGCAGAGTGAAGATGCAGCTCCAGGCAAAGGGCCACTACTGCTCTGGTGTCCACCCACCTATCGAGTTAGAGAGGAGGGAGTTAGAAACCTGGAAGATGACAAGGCGGCAGCTCAGCCCCCAGAGCACGGACCGCAATGCCATACCAGCTGCCAGTTGGCCCGACACCCTCCCCTCTTGCAGGGCAGAGCCCAAAGAACAAGACAATCACAGTTCTACACACATTTCTAGTTTATTATGGCAAAGGTGAAAATGCCACCTTCTCCACAACAGCAACCAGTAAAATTTATCCCAAAAATAACTTGGTACAAAACAGGTCTGTTTCGGAATTTAAAAAAAAAAAAGAAAAGAAAAGAAAAAAGAAAAAGAAAAACTTTACATGAGTTTTTAAATGCTATCTTAAAACATAAAAGAAACAAATCGGTCATTGGCCACAAAGCCCAGCTCCCATCCCCTCCTCCCAGAGAGCGGATGGAATGCTGGGTCCTCTCCACGCAGATCAGCGGCTTAGCTGGTGTCCATCTGGAACAGAAGAGGGAGGATGGTCACTCAAGGGTCATTGCCACCCTCCCTTGACTCTGTTCAGTCCCTTGCAGGACTCACCCTTGCATTATAGGCGTCCAGCTGTGCATCCAGCTCCTCCGCAGAAAGCTGCTGCTTTGCGTTCCTGCCAGTGCCCCTGCCTCTGCCTCGGCTCCCTCCACGGGTCCCTCTCCGGGTGCCACCACCACCACCAAAGCCTCCAGAGCCACGGTTTCTAGTCATGCCGCCTCTGTTTACACTAGTGAGGAAAACAGAACTCACTGAGCCACCTGGCTTTAAAGGACTGAAAAATGACGAGACCATACACCACAGGCCTTGGAACTCACCTCTGTGCAGGTCTTCGTTGTGTTTCAATCTGTGACGTGACAAGCTGGATATTCATGGGACGGCCTGCGGCAAAGAATACAAGAGAGCTCATTGCAGAGATTTTGAAGCTAACCCAAAGGCACCATACCCTGGTCTCCATGCAAGCTCTGGAAAGGGCCTCAGTACATCTCCAGCTCCCCCAACAAGGGAAACAACCTGGAGAGTTGGTGGGAGAACAGAGCAACAATAAAAGAACCCCACCAACACCTCCTTACTCCTTCTCTGACCAGGTAGGTGGGCTGTTTGGTCAGGTGTCTGGGGTGCTCATGGGTGGACAGGTGTGGGTGACCTGACGGAAGAAGAACAGGTACCTTTGTCTTTACGACTACAGCCCCGCACTCAGGTGTACTATGGCGATTCCGAGAAGGCTTCACAGAAGTGAATCTTCCGGAAGGAGCTGAAGGAGGGGAGGGATGTAGCTTGCTGGATGGGGATTCACAAGAGGTTGGTCCAGATGTGTGGGGCAGCATGAGAGGTGGCAGAATGGAAGAGAGAGACAAAGGGGCAAATGCAAAGTGTCCTCAGCCAGAGGGGCCACCCATACTCCTACAGGGACCGGTGCCAGCCCCAAACTCCACAAGTCCCACAGATGTCCTGGGCCCAGCTCCAAACTCACCGTCCAGAGGGACACCGTTGTACTGTTTCATAGCTTTGAGGGCATCTGCCTTCCGTTCAAAATGTACATCTGCTGTTCCTAAACTTCGGCCAGAGCGATCATAGTGCACGGCTGCCTTTTTCAGTGTTCCAAATTCAGCGAAGAGTTCCTAGAAGCCAGGAAGAGCAGCTGTTAAAGCACCTAAGTCATTTTCCTTCCAAGGCCCAGAAACAGTCCCTGAGAACATAAGTGTTTTCAGGGGTTCCCCTGTAGCCTTCTACTGGGGGTGAAGGGCAGTAGTAACAGAAGCCAAGGGAAGGAGTAAGGTAGGAGGAAAACAACTTCCAACAACACCTAAGTTGGACAACCCCTGCCCATTTGGGAACCTGACATCTTTCTGTAAGACACAGATACAAGAAGTTGCAATACCCCAATGTGGGTGCAGCATTAAATCACTATTTTTCAATGGAGGAAAACTTACTACACGCCCAAGATCTATTTCACAAAACAGCAAAGGTCAAGAGCACTAGTGAGGAGAACTACCCAACAGACTGCACAGCTCAAAGGGCCCCACTGCTTAGGAGCCCTGCACCCCCACCCCACCCTCACCCAGCAGATTCTGGCTCACCTTTCCCTCTCCTCCTACTCAAGCCTGCCGGAAAGTCTGACCAAAGTCAAGCACGCCATGGAAACTGCCCTGACTTCAGGCAGGCTGGGAGTTGGAGAGGGAACCCACAGTCTGGGGCTACTCCGGCCGCAGGTGCACAGTGGGAAGTGGAGCTCACCAAAAGCGGTTTCCAGTGGATGCTAGAAACCACCTTAAAAAAAGTGTTGAGACACTGTGAGGGCTCATGGTCTTGTGCTGTCCTCCCACGGCAAGGTCAAAGGGCTAGGCTCTGGGAAATAGAACCCAGGAAGGCCCAGCACCCTGACCCAACCACCTCCAAGACTCACTCCCAAAAAGACTAACTGACCAAAAAAACTTTCAATGCTTTTGGACTCCAATCAAAAGCGTAAATGATATGACTGCAATCAAAGACAAATTTGACAAATCATGCCAACAGCAAGACTGAAGGAAGGTGGTAGTCGCTCAAGGCAAAACAGCTAGAAAACACAGCTACAAGCCCCCTACGCTGTGCTGGCAGCACAAAGCTCACTAAAACAGGCACAAAGTTTAGAAAATAGGAGCCCCAAGAATCCTCTCTCACATTCACCCAGTCACTGTGCCTGTGAGAAACTGGCAGTTTCAGTAAGAAGAGGGCCTCCTCAGGCCCCCTAAAGTCTGTCCTACAGCCAAGTACCCTACTGTCACCCTGCGCCGGCACACACTCTGCCTGCCTCTGAGCCCCTGTATGCCGGGCATCCCCTACGAAATTCAGCCCGCTTGTGGGCACTGGGAGGCTCGGATTCTGAGGAAGATGGGAACTGAGGACCGTATTTCCATCCGTGTAGGACCAGGTGCTCGCTGTGAAGCTCTCTGCGCACCTACCTGAATATCAGCGTCTGATACTCCGAAGTCCAGGTTTGACACCAACAGTTTTCCACCTGTCTCCACGCCGGCACCACCCCCAAAGCCACTGTCGAAAAGGTCATGCTGCCACTTGTCGGGAAGTTGCTTCGGCTGAAAAAAAAAAAAACAGAAACACACCCGTGAGCTGTCTTGCTCGGACTGCCCCTCGGCCTCCCGGACGCCCAGGACCTCCCTTGTGCAAGGACCCGGGCTTCAGACGCCGAGAGAAGCCCCCTTTCTGCCTGAAGTCCGGGGTCCCACAGCGGCCGAGCACTATTCCTGCGTCCCTCGCCTAAGTTCCCGCCGCCATGAGCCCCAGCAGAGTCCGGACAAAGCGACGGGGAAGATCCTTGCCGTCGGCCGGGCCTCGCAGAGCCACCTGCCCCCCGCCCACCCCAAGCCGCGGTACCCCCGGGACTCCGCGGCCACAGCGCCTGGCCGCCCCAGTGCCCCCGAACTCACCCTGCTGTAGGGCGCCGGCCGGTTCCTGCCGCCGCCGCCCGCCGCGCCGCGGGCGATGGCCGGCCGATTCCGCATGGGCCCGCCGCCTCGATTCACTCGCGCGGCGGCCTGCGCCCCACCGCCGCGGCCGCCCTGGGAGCCGGCCCTGCCGCGGCCACGGCCCCCGCCGCGGCCGCCTCGCTGGCTCCGGTTCAGCTTAATGATGTCGTCCAAAGACATATCCATTTTGTCGGCCATGGCGGGCGCGGAATCGGGCCTCGGATCGAGCCCGCGCGTCAGCACGTCGGGGCGTCACTTCCGGCGCTTGTGCAGTCTTCCGGCGTCGAAGGTCTCGAGCAGCAGGCGATTGGCTGAGGCGCACGAAAGGCGAATGGGCGCGTGCGCACTAGGAAGCAAACTCGGCGGGCGCTACTCTAGCAGTGTCTGTTGCGGAGCGGTCGTTTTTGTACCTTCCCGCGCGTAGGGCGGTGCAGCCGACAAAAGGGCGGTGCAGTCGACGTAAGGGCGGGTCAGGGCGTGATTAGGTGGCGCAGGTGCGAGGGCGGGGAGGTGGGTGGGGTTGCCCTCTGGTTGGGCTCGTGTCAGCCTAGGGTCTGGAGCCTGGCGGTTGCTTCCGCCTTAGCCTCCTGCCCGCGGGTCACTGGTTGGCGGCGTCTCTTGACGAGCTGCGGATCGGAGTCTCCCGGTTCGTGTGTCCTCTGAGGCGAAGACAAAGGCAAAGGCTGCTAGCAAGCTGGAGTCTGCTTTCCATCCATCTGTAACGTCCCAAGTTAGTGACAGTCTCTTTGCTAGTGTCTTTTCACAACCACTGTCTGAATCGGCGCGGTGTTTCGAGACCAGTTTGGGCAACTTAGCTAGACTCTGCCTCAAAAAATAAGATGAAAAAGGGCGGGGTTGCAGTTTAGAGGTAGAGCACTTGCATAGCACACTCCAGTATGCCCCCCGAGGTCGATTGCGGGCCCGCACGCGAGAGGGGAGGGTGGTTAGGGTGGGGGGGTACGTGATGTATTTTGGAGACTTAGAAGTGAAAACCAATGCACCCTTTCTTGGGTGTAGATTTTTGAAGATATCCCAAATGTGTGGCAGAACCAAATCCCAAATTGGCCTGTGCTAATCTTCCCAGCAGTGACAAACCAAGGCAAACAAGTTATATGCCTTTCTGTTGACATGAGATGGCTGATAGATAACTTTTTTTTTTTTTGCTTTTTGAGACCGGGTCTTGCCATGCAGTTCAGGCTGGCCTTGAGCTCACTTTGTAGCCCAGGCTGGTGTCGAACTCACAACGATCCTCCTGCCTCAACCTCCCGAGTGCTGGGATTACAGGCGTGAGCCACCACGCCCGGCTTGTTTTTGTTTTTTTGACACAGGGTCTCAATATGCGGTTCAGGCTGGCCTCAAACTCGCAGCAATCCTGCCACCGCCTCCCAAGTGCTGGGATTATAGACATGTGCCACCGTGCCCAGCATAGATAGATAACTCTTGAAAAGCAAATCTGTCCCTCCAGTAGCTCCTGTGAAGCCACCAGGCTGTAGGCACAGGGCAGCATTCCTACTTTGGTACCCAGATTTTGTAGTTGTACAGTGTGACTTCAGCTGGGTAATAATTCTTCAACCCGCAGGCTCTGCTGCCATGAAGGTGAAGATTAAATGCTGGAATGGTGTGGCCACTTGGCTCTGGGTAGCCAACGATGAGAACTGTGGCATCTGCAGGATGGCGTTCAATGGCTGCTGTCCTGACTGTGAGTGTGTCCTTCTGTGTGCTTCTGTCCCTGCCTGCTTGTCCAGCTTTGAGGTCCCTAGCTTTTCATTTCTTTTTCCTGAATAATACTTGACAAAAAAATTGTCAGGCTTTCTTACCCACTTTATATAAAGACTTTTTTTCTTAGATTTTTGTTTATTTAATGTACTGGGAGTTGAACTCAGGACCTCGTGCTTGCCAGGCTGGCACTTACGTCGGTGAGCTATATCCCCAGCTCAAGACTATTTATTTATTTGTCTTTTTGAGACAGTCTTGCTATGCAGTTTGGCTGGCCTTGGGCTCACTCTGTAGCCCAGGCTTGTTTTGTAACAATCCTCCTGCCTCAGCTGCCTAAGTGCTGGGATTACAGGCATGAGGCACCACACCCAGCTTATAAAGACTCTATTAAATGTCATTCATGCTGTGTTGTGGTGCACATCTGTAATCCCAGCACTCTTGGGGCCAGGGATATAGCTCAGCAACAGAGCACCTGCCTGGCAAGTAAAAGGTTATAAATTTGATTCCTGTTAAAAAAAAAAAAAAAATCCTAGCACTCAGGAGGTTGAGAATTGCTGTGAGTTCGAGGTCAGCCTGGGCTACAGAGTAAATTCAAGATCAACCTGAACTGCATAGCAAGACCCTGTCTCAAAAAATATTAGTCATTCATGGTGGCACATGATTGTAATCCCATGTGACTTGGGAGGCTGAGGCAAGAAGATCACAAGTTTGAGACCAGCCTGGACAATTTACTGAGACCTATCTCAAAATAAAATTTATTTTAAGAAATATTTAAATTTATATTTTAGATGAGGATAGTGGTGCATCTCTATAATCCTGGTCCTCAGGAACCTGAGGCAAAAGATGTCTCAAATTCAAGCCTCAACAACTAATGAGACCCTGTCTCAAAAAAACAAAAAAAATTTTTTTAAATTTTTGTTAGTACAGCTAGGTGTGATGGCATGCTCCTGTAATCCCAGTACTCAGGAGGCTGAGCCAGGTGGATCTTTGCAAATTCAAACTTTGCTACAAAGTGAGCTCAAGGCCAGCCTGAACCGAATACTGAAACTGTCTCAAGAAGACAGAAAAAAAAAATTATTGGTATATATTTGTGGTACATAATGTTTAAATTCATCATGTGTAATCTCAGCACTCAGGAGGCTGAGGTAGGAGGATCACTGTTTCAGGCCAGCCTGGGCTGTATAGCCAGACTATCTAAAAACAATTTTTTTTTCATCATGGAGAGTTGGTACATGTACATAACAGATTTTTTTTTTCAGTACTAGGAATTGAACTCATGACTTTGTGCCTGCCAGGCCAGGCACTGTAATGTTGAACTGTATCCTCAGCCCCATAACAGATATTAATTTTTAAATTTTCCCTCCCCTCACCCTTTTCGCTCCATCTTTTTTTTTTTTTTTTTAATTTTGAAGGTTGTAAAATACAACAGAACAAGATGAAACAAAGCCAATTGAGACAGTGTAGTGAAATTGGTACAGAACTTTATAGCAGGTTACTGGGATAATAGTAATAGGTACCATAGTATATCTCGTTTTCTTCACAATAGTTGTTCTTTCAATCAGGTATAGCAAAATCAAAGGAAATACAGAACATTAGAGAACTTATCAAAACAGAATATTGAATAGAGCAATACCATTAATCAGAACAAAGCAAAACAGTGATAAAAATATTTGCCTTCTAATAAAAATATTAGAAGGAAATCCCCCTTATTTGCATATTGCATATAGTCAACCTTGCAAGAGATGCTCAGATCTCTGGCTCCCACTTGCTGTTACCAGGGTGGAGAGCTGGTTGCTTGGTTTCCCAGCACCCTAAGTTCCAACATGGCGTGGATCTCAGGAGACACTGAAGGTTCTCGCCCTGGAGCGGCTATGGCTTGCCAGGCCCTCTCTAACTCTTAATCCCTCAAAATTTAAAAGGAACTGGAGATACAATTTAGTACTTCCTGGATTCAGTTCTCAGTACCAAAGTAGGGAAAGGAGACCTGTTAAAAGCCTTGTGTAATGTGATGTGATGTGAGTGCCTGACCACCCTGGGCAACATTGTGAGACCCCTATTTCAAAAGAAAAGAGAAGGGGAAGGAAAGAAAAAGAAAAAGGGGCAGCGCTGGGCGGGACATTCATTGCTGGCCTAGGCGTGGTGGCACACAGCTGTAATCTCAGCACTTAGGAGGCTGAGTCAATAGAATTGCTGGCAGCTCAAGTCCATCCTGAACTATACAGGGAGATCCTGCCTCTAAATAAATACATAGAGCTGGGCGTGGTGGCTCTTGCCTGTAATCCCAGCACTTGAGAGGCTGAGGCAGGAGGATTGTTGCAAGTTTGAGACCAGCCTGGGCTACAAAGTGAGCTCAAGGCCAGCCTGAACTGCATAGCAAGACCCTGTCTCAAAAAGATAAAAAAAAAAAAAAGAAAAGAAAATTCTCAAATAAAATGGAATAGACAAGGACATCTTTGCTCAGCTCATTGAAGAGTAGTCATTGTTATTTTTCTGCTACCTTTTTTTTTTTTTTCCTTTTGAGACTGTCTTGCCACATAGCCCAGGCTGGTCTCAAACTTGATGTTATCCTGCTGCCTCAGTCTCCCAAGTGCTGGCATGCACCCCCATACACCATCCCAGATGTCTTTTTGTGGTTGGGTGGTTTGAAGCAAAACTTATTAACATTGTTCTTTCAGCTCCTTAATACAGAGCAGGCCCTCCAGTACTCATCTTTCACCTGCTTTCAGAGCATTTGACGCTCACAAAACTTGGTGTGGTGTCTCGTAGAATGCCTTACCCTCTGGCTCATAGATTTGTTTTCTCTGTGGTGTCTTTTGCATTGTTCTTCTATCCCCAGTGTGTTCTTTGAAGTGGAAATGTTGGATCATGTTTATGTTAAAAGCAGATTTTTGCACAAGTGAATTTGGTTTCCTCCAGTGAACATATAGAAGAAGCAAGGATCAGGTTTTTGACCAGGAAGAACAAGAGTAGCCCTGGGGAGTATGAGGTGTGGGAGGGACGGAGCTCTTCTGTACTGGCCACATGGCTGGCTTTCAGGCTGAGTGCCTAGGGTTATAGCAGGGCTTGACTGTTAGTGGAGAAACTCCAGCTACTGAACTGCAGTGCAAATGTTCCTTTTTTTTTTTTAAAGCAGTGCCAAAGTTTATTTTAGAAACCAAAAGTAAAGAGTAGAGGCATAGTGGTGAACGCCTATAATCCCAGCACTCTGGAGGTTGAAGCAGGAGGTTTGCTGTGAATTCAAGACCAACCTGGGCTACATAGTGAGTTCAGGACCAGCCTGAACTACCGTGTCTCAAAAAAACAAAAAACCAACCAACAAAAGAAATGGGAGGGAAACAGGCTCTGCAGAGCAACCTTAGGGTGAATAAATAGAAAAAGAGGATAAGAGGAAGAATAGAAGTACATCTGCGCCTGGGAAACACATTGTGAGCTGTTGTGGAAAGCTCCGATAGCTGATACAAATGTTCTTATTCTGGGTTTAAATTAATGCATGTACCCTGGCTGAAAAAGAAATCTTATCCCCTAGGAGTTAATTCTTTCTAGATCAGGGTGGATTGTTTTGATTTGTTTTGTTTTGCGAATTTTAGGGTCTCTCTCTCTAGTTCAGGTTGGCCTCAAACTCACTACTGTTTGTAACCCAGGTTGGACTTGAACTCACAGTGATTCTCCTACTTCAGTATCCCAAGTGCTAGGATGACAGGCGTGCACCAGCATGTCTGACCTGATAAGGGCTATTTTTGTTTGCTTTTTTTTTTGTCTGTTTTTGGTACTGGAAATCGACCTCCGGCCAGTCTCACGCTTGCCAGGTAGGCACCACGCTGCTGAGTTGCCTCCCCAGTCCTGTTTGGTTTCCTTTTGTTTTGTGGTGCTGAGAATTGAAGCCAGCACCTTCACACTGAACTATATCCCCAGCCCTTTTTGATTCTTTATTTTGCAACAAAGTCTTGCTAGATACTGAGTTTCCCAGGCTGACCTCAGACATGTGTGGTGGTCCTTCTGCCTCAGCCTCCTGGAGTGCTGGGGTTATAAGTATGTACCACCCATGTCCTGGCTTCTAGTTTTATTTAATCCTTTTTAAATCACTTTTAAAAGTGCCAGGAAGACAATGGGAGCATTTCCGCTTCCAGGGGAATAGGTGGTTAACTTTTTATAAAATCCTCAAAAGCGTTTGAGCAGCTCCCCGCCTTTTCTAGGCCTACAGGCCTGGCACGGGCTGCTGAGCATGCAGACTGGAGACAGCTCTGTGGGCCCCAGGTGCCTGCCCCTGCCTGACCACAGAGGTGGCAAATGCACAGGGCCTGCAGAGCCCAGCCTGACCACACACACAACCTGGGCCTGTACTGGGCCCTCTGGACAGGATCTTCCCTGGGGTGAACACTTGGCACCTCCCACTCATGCAGTGTGCTTGGGACCTGTGAAAATGGGGCCTGCAGACTGCAGAAATTGGAAATTTGGACCCATTCTTTTACTTGCTGGCTAAGTGAGGGCGAGCCAGTTTTCATGTACAGTGTGCCCAGTGGGCCTGGGGTGCTTTTTGGATAGGTTAGCTAAGTAGCGCCGGGTCTGTCTTGCAGCAGTCAGGAGTGACTGAGGCTTTCATGAATCTCCATGTCTCAGAGGGCTTTAGGGTAGTCTGGTTGAGAGGAGTTTTAATTAAAAAATAATTTCATCCTGTGTGACTCATCGTGCACACTGATGCTCATCAGCTGCCCCAGGCAGGCTGCTTGCAAGCACTGCTGGAACAGGGCAGGGACCCTCTGAGGCAGCCCTCTGGTGGGGGGTGGGGCAGCAGTGGGTGCTTTTGAGGGCCCCAGGGAGGAGGATCTCAGAGGGGCTTTGGAGCAGGTACAGTGTAGGGCAGGTGCCACAGGATGGCTTAGAAGTAGCAAGATCAGAGACCCAGAGCCAGAGCAACTCTGAGTGGGGGCAGGATCGGCCTGGCTGTGCTTTTGGACCAGCCCTTCACAGGGCCTTTGGATCCCTGGACTAGAGGTACTGGTGTCTTGATCTTGACGGGGTGTCTGCACTAGGCTCTCTGCTGCAGAGGAGGCAGGCCCAGCCTGTGGCCCAGCCCCAGAGTGGGGCAGCAGGGAGGGGGAAGGTGGCAGTGCCATGTTGCCAACAAGCCTCCTTGGGAGCTGGCTGTGACATGGCATTCCTGAAACCTGTGTAGTGGGCTGGGTCTGTGATATCCAGGGGAGGAATCTTTTAGATCCCTACGCCTCACCCTGCCCTTGGTGAAGACAGATAGATCCCTTGCTGTTCAGATGGCGTCTGCCCAGTACTTTGTGAGCATTACCTGCTTGCTGTCACCAGTCAGGTGTCCACAGTAACCTCACCATTAGGGTGCAGGACAACCCCTCTGGACTTCTCTGGCAGCCTGAGAAGTTTGGGTCAGGCCAGAGCCGCTGCCAGATCCCCTGGGCCTCTTTCTGTGTCGTCCCATGCCCTGTGTGGCCTTCTAATGCTGCCGTCCCACAGGTAAGGTGCCTGGTGACGACTGCCCCCTGGTATGGGGCCAGTGCTCCCACTGCTTCCACATGCACTGCATCCTCAAGTGGCTCAACGCTCAGCAGGTGCAGCAGCACTGCCCCATGTGCCGCCAGGAGTGGAAGTTCAAGGAGTGAGGCCCTCCCTGCTCGCCCGGACCCCCACGGCATCTCTACTGCAGCGGTGCCCCGGGCTGGGACAGGGCTGAACCGAGGACTGGACTGGAGCCTCCCTTGTTCTTTTCCACAGTGCCGACCTCTCATCCAATAAGTAAAGCTCGCTAAAGCAGCCTTGCTGGAGGCTGGGTGTCTGTGTTCTTTACATACTGATGGGACTGTGGCGTCTTCTGATAGGAAAACACTCATGAATAAACATCCCAATCAGAGTGAGATTCATCACGTGGGCAGAGGGAGCTAGGATCAGGGGAACAGCCTGGGGCAGGGCCTGGGGTATGTGTTGACTGGTGAAGGCTGACTGGGGAGGCCAGGCTGAGGCCCTGGGAACCTCCCTTGGATCCTAGCAGAACTCAACTGACAGCTGTTTGTCACAGGCCTCCGGGTGAAAGGAAGATGTCCCCAGAAGCACTGCAGAGACAGCTGTGGCAGTCTGAATCCAGGTCCCTTGTACCTTTGCTTGGGCTGCAGTGTAGCTCGCAGCCCACACACGTGCAGTCACAGGTGACCTATAGGCCCTGTCCCTCCCAGCTGCTGCCTGGTCTGCCCGTAGGGCTGCAGGACAGGTAAGTGAGCACAGAGGTGGCAGCTCCCAGGGCTCAGCACTGCGGGGGGTGGGGGGGTGGGGAGGGTTGGCTCTAACAGCCCACAGCTCTGCCTGGTGGTCGACTCACGCCCCAGGGCTGGATCACTGCTCCCCAGCATCTGCCAGCCCTGGCTGGGAAGAGAGGACCCTCCCAAGGACTGTGTCTCCTTAGGACATTTGAGACTGGCATCAGCCTGTGGGAGTCAGGAAGGCCTGCAGTATAAGAGGAGAGATGGGTATGACTTGAGTTTGGGACTTTGCAGAAGCTGCAGAGATTTGTAGCTTTGGATTTTCCTGCCTCACTGGAATCAAGTTTGCCCCAAAGTCCAGGCCCCATCTTGGCCTGTCTCTGGACAGCCTGCCTCCACGCTCCTGGGAACCTTCTCTAAAGAATGTGGTCTTCTACATCTTTACCCTCTCAGAAGTGTGTCCTTTTCATGGGACAGGAAATGCCCACAAGGGCCCAGCTTTCGACCCTTTTTTGATTTGGTTTTTGAGACAGGCTTTTGCTATCTAGTCAGGCTGGCCTTAAACCCAAGGCAGCCCTTGTGCCTCAGCCTCCTGTGTTTACAGGCCTGTGCTACCACACCCAGCCCCGCTTGCCTCAACCTTCCCAGCCATGCAGCTTGCCTCCTTGCTTCCCTGCCACTTGGGTCCCTCCCGTTTGCTATCCCTGGACTCCAGGTCAGTCCTTTTCTCAGGGCCAGCCACACGCCCTCTCCTCACCTGCCAGACCCTGGGCACCCAAGTCTCTAGAGGCCAAAGACGTGGCATCGTGAAGGCATGTGCACATCCTCTATTCCTGCCCTCTTCTGTTGTTCTGTCTGCCTCCTCCCAGGAAGCCGAGACCCCTGTGAGGTTCTCATCAAACCCCATAAGCTCTCTCCAGCAGGCAGGTGGAGAAGCTCCTGGGTAGGGTCAGGCTCCTTTTATCTCCCTTAGGACAGCCCTTCATTGCCCCTGCCATTGGCCCTAGTTAGATCCTGGGCTGTGATACTGTGGGTGCCCAAAGCCTGACCTTGCCCTAGGAATCGGCTCCATTCACATGGCCTTTGCTGACTGGGTACAGAGACGGCTCCGGGGGCAGACTGAGCGGGGATGTGTCAGGGCTGCCCATGCCTCTGCCTGCATTCTGGCTTTGCTGGTCTCAGGGACCCAGCTAATAGTAAAACCTTCAGTCACAGGCACAACACAGCCAATGGGTCCCAGTCCCACCATGGACTTCCTGATGCTTCTGCCATAGGGGCCTGGAGCCTAGGGTCAGATGCTCTTCAGGGCTCCCTTGTGCCTCCTAAGCACTGTGCAGACTCTGCTGCCTCTGTAATCATGGGAGCACTGGAGGCAGTGTGCAGTGCCACTCGGGGTCAGTGACCATTTAGCGCTGCCAGGCCAGCCCAGCTGGACCAGACAGGCTGGAGGTACGGGAGGTCTGCACCTGAGCACAAAGCAGGGGCCCCACTCAGCGCTGGGCCTTGCACTCCAAGTGACCCATGCTCCCTGCGTGAATTATGGAGGACACAGCCCTGCTGCTGCCACTTGCCTCCTAGTGGCCTGGCCATGTGCACTTGCCATGTGCTATGTGCATTCAGGACGTTGCCCTGCACCTGCAAAATTGCAAGCAGCTTCATGATGACCATGGGACCATCTTCCTGGGGTACCCTGACCACCAGGCTCTACCGTGAGGATGGCGCCCTGCACCCTCCTAGCCTCCCCAGCAGACCTCAGTAGATGGCTCAGCCTCCTCCCAAGCTTGGTAGCCCCACCAACTCCCTATTTAAGGGTTCTGGAGTCTCTCTCAAAGTCAATCAGCAGAGGCATGGGCTGGGGCCTCTGACTCCCTCTCGCTCCCGTCCCTTCTGGCCAGGCTAAGACTAAAGGCTCAGCATAAGAGAGTTTGAGGGCCTGACCTCTGGCCCAGAGACCCAGAGCCTGCCTGCAGGGTGTCCTCATCCTCTCCCAAGAGGCCTGTGGATGTGGCATGACTGCCCAGTGACTGGGTCCTGGAGCAGCACACGTGGATGCCACCAGTGCCAGGGCTGGGCCAGGCTGCAGCCTGTGTCCCTGCCATCAGAGTCCATGAGGTAGGTGATGCCATTCCTCCTGAGCTTGGGGGTCCTACGAGGAAAAGGTGAGGAAAGAATGACAAGCAGGTGGCTGCCCAGCTCGGATGTGTGAAAGTGGACCATACCTCCAATTCCTACACGGAACCAGGAGGCATACTTCAGAAACAGCTAAAGCCGAAGGAAAGGACAGGTACTCCTTGGGCAAGCCAGCTCCCTCAAGTGCTCAGAAGCCAAGGGGACCTAGTGTCCTTGAGCAGAGCTGGGGCTGGTAGCCAGGCTAGGTCAGCCCTGTACCACTGAGCCTGTCCTCTTCAGAATGGTGCAGAAACCACCAAATTGGGGCTGGGGATTTAGCCCAGTGGCTTAAGCGCCTGCCTAGCAAGTGTGAGGTCGCGAGTTCGATCCCCAGTACCAAAAAAAAAAGAAAAACCACCAAATTGTTGCCTCCTTCACAGCCATGGCAAAGGGCAACTGTTGGCCTGCTGGGGCTGCTGCATGTGGGCCCACCAAAGACAACAGAGGCTAGGGGTGGGGCTCGGCTGCGAAGTTTCCAGGGCCTCCTCCCAGCCTCCCCTGCTAGGAGCCGCTCAGTGGTGGAGGGAAGTAGCCACCATCACCAGAGGCAGGCTGGGAACCAGATAGCATGTCCCACCAAGCTTTATTCAGTTGCAGTGAGGTACATCAGCCCCTGAGGTACAGAGTGGAGAACCAGAAGTCTGGAAGAGTGAGGCGGCTAGCTGGGTGGGCGGGGCACACGAGTCTTCCTGGACCCAGGCAAGGGGTGCTGGATGTGCCACAGGACAGTGTGTGCCCACCTGAGGGCAGCCAGCCCCAGAGCCAAAGCTCCACAAGGCTGTCCCCTCTGCTCCACACCTTCGAAAGCTGGGCAGACTGTCAGTACAGCCTCCAGCCAGGAGGCAGGGCATGCCTGTCCGAGAGGGGGGCTGCAGCTGGAACCCAGTCAGCAGCAGCAGCAGCAGGCGGGAGTAGCACCCCATGGCTCCCAGGTGCCCTCTGCACATCATGCAAGCTAGGCTGCCCCTGTGCGGAGAGCGCTGAGGGCCTGCTGCAGGACAGGCACCTTGCAGGCAGGAGAGCACCCTCTGCATTGGCCCCTGTGGCCAGCCAGGGTGATGATGTGGCTCCTTTAGAATCGTGGGTGCTCAGATGCAGAAGCAGGGCGCAGCGGGTGCCACAGGGCCCAGGATCTCCGGGACAGTCCTAGGGGGGCTACTTCTGCTCCCCAATGGGCTGTGCCTCCTGCTGCCTCATGGCCTCCAGGAAGGCCAGCTCCTTGGCTTCTTTCTTCTGGTTTCGTGCCTCGTACTCTAACCTGGTGAGGCCCAGACAGGGGTGAGCTAGGCCGAAGGACCTGTGGTCACTAGCAGGTACACATGCCCCTCAACTGGACTTGCCCAGGTGGGGATACCTGTTCTTGATGATCCTCTGCACAATCAGGTCTGTGGTGAGGTTGCTGCCACTGTCAATCTGGTGGAAGATGCCTCTTCTCTTGGGCTCCTATGGGCCTCAAGAGGCGGGAGGCACTGAGTCCTCCTGAACATGAAGCCCACCTCCTTATGCTGCAGGGCCTCACAGCAGCAATGGCTGTGGCATTTCTCAGAGGGAGGTGAGGCTCAGGAGCCTTCAACCCAGACCCAAGGAAAGTCAGCATGACCCACCTGGTAGGGATCAGACCCGTCCCTGTCAGGTACAATCTCTGTCTTCCCGTGACATACCAGGTCCACCTGGGGAGGGAAAGGAGTCAGGAGTCTTCCCCAGGGGAGCTGCTGCCACCACCACCTCCACTACCACCTGGGCAGGCCTCCCCACCACGTGCTGGCCCCCCCACTACGTGCTAGCCCACAGGGCCTCATCCCAGAGCCTCCTGGGAACCCACAGCAGCACCACATGCCTACCCCACAAGGAGCCTCACCTTGAAGTGACCCAGGAGCTCTGCTGTGACCGCATATGGTGCCCCAATCACCACTTCAGACACATACTGTGGGGATAGTAAGCAGAGGCTCACTTGGTCCCCACTTTCAACAAGCCAGGGCTTGGAGGGTATCAGAGTGGACAACCCTAGCACAGGGCCAGGACTGTAAGGAAGTCAACAAGGATAGGGCAGCATGGCTGGCCTACTGGCCAGGGGATCTCTCAGGCTCCTTGGTGTGGAAGGGACCACACTCACCCGGCAGGCCAGCACACTCAGTGTCCGCTCATGCAGGTTCATGATGGGATAGTTCTTCCCCTTGTAGCGGTTGACCTCCTACAGCCAGAGAGATGTCAGCTCAGCTTGAGGACCTCAGGTGGACAAACTGCCCTCCCTCCCAACTGTCCCTGGTGGGCAGAAGTTGAGAAAGAAGGCCTTCTCACAGGAACACCCCAGACACAAGTCCTTAACTCCAGAAGAGAACCAGGCTCAGCCCCAAAGGGTCCCCTTTGCTTCCACAGGCCACCTGAGCCCACACTGACCCCAGGGCCTTCGTGACTTGTTGGCACCCTGGGTGCTGGGGAGCCAGAGGGCAGGCAGAGACCTGGTCAAAGTGCAGGCCAGCGATGACATAGGGCCTGTCTGCCAGCTTGTGCACCTTCTCCAGGAAGTCCACGTGTCCAATGTCTATTCACAGGTTAAGAAGCACTAACAGGCAGGGAGGGCAAGAAGCTCTGACCCCCAAGAGCTCACACCCTGCTGATGACTGTCCCTCTGCACCCAGCCCGGACCCACATGTGCGTATGGCACAGCACAGGCCTGCGGAGGATACGAAACAGGTCGAAGGCGCCAGCCACGTAGATGACTGTGTCCCCTGGTTGGGGCTCCTTTCCAGAAGCAAACTGGATGATCTTCTGAGATGTCTGTAGGAACTGAGACACCCCTGTCCAGGGGTTCCGCCCCCCAGGGCACTGTCCACCAAGAGAGGGAGGTGGTCACAGCAAGGTCTGGCCACCACCACAGACATGACGGGCCCCAGATCAGCATGGAGTGCCACCACTGAGAGGAGTCTAAGGCTGGTGGACACATCCCTCTGTGGGACTCAGCATGCCAAGGCCACCATCTGGTCACCTGGGAGGAGCCTTCTGAGAAAAGTGTGTCCTCGGCAGGTGTTGGGTAAGAGAGCTACAAAGGGAGAGGGGGCTAGGCCACTTGGTTAGAGGCCGCCTACAAGCCTTCCCAGCTGGCCAGGCCTCGTGGTCAATGCCTGGGCAGTGCTGGGAAGGGAGGGAGGAGGGTGACAGTGGAGCTCTGAGTGGACCCATCCCCAAAGAGAGGAGGCCAGGTAGTGGGTGCAAGAGAGACCCGTGGCAGCAGGCATCACCCTACTCCCCAGCAGCCACTCACCTTGCCAAAGCTGTCTGCATATTCGCGGTACTCAGAAGACATCTCCTGTGCACAGGGAGAGGGCACTGAGAGGCAGGACAGGAAGCCCCTGAGGGTGGATGGTGAGTGAAGCTCCCACCCTGGCTGCAGTGACCTTGACCTAGGGACCCTGCTTGATTCCTTCAGACTCACCTGGCTGCTGTGATGAGCCTTGGTCACCAGCAGCATGCGGCCCACGAGGTCTGTGGTAGAGACACCCTGGGTGCGCTTGCATTCTCTGAGGGGCAGAGGCAGGGTTAGGGATTTTACATCCTGGGCACACTAGGCAGGCCCCGCCTCCAGCAGGCCCCAGCTGAGGGACACAACCCTCACCCTGCCCCGACACTGGTGTCTCTTCCCCGTACTTGGCCACAAGGGAAAACCCAAACTAAAAGCAGAAAAAAGACCACTTTGCTTTTTCCTTAAAGAAAATCACGGGAGCAAAGCACCATGAAGATCTCTGGACCCCTATGTCTGAAATGACTAGGAGTGGCAGGCCACACTGGGGGGGGCCCTCCTACCCAGGCCCTGCTCCAGTACACATGCTCTGCCAGAGGACTCCAGGCTGCAGTGCCCCACACAGCAGCCACTCAAACAGTGGGGTCTTTAATTAAAAGCAGCTCCTCAGAGGCTCCAGCCATGCTGTAATGCTCTGCAGCTGCACTCTGACAGCCAGTGACCACTAAGAGTGCCACCATCTTTGCTACGCAGCTGCCTGACCCAAGCCAACAACAAGCACCCTCCTCGCCACAGCTGCCAGCCCTGGCCACAGGCCCAGATGCTCCTCTCGTAGGCTACTGCAGAGCAGCTACCGTGAGCTGGGAGGGAATCCTGTGCCCCACTCTGAGTGGAGCTGCCGACTTACCTGTACCTCCCTGCCTGCTTTACTTCCTCATAAGTGTCAAGGCCATCTACAGTCAGTGTGATGTCATCTAGGGGGTGACATGTACATACAAGTAAGAATTTTTAACCGGGAGCCCTCCAGGGGTCCAGGACCCTCTCTACCCCAGGCTGCTGCCCCTAGCATTTGTGTGCTTGTTTCTGGGTAGGGACCCAGAGCTTTCTCAGATTCCCGCCATCTCCAGATGCCCCACCACGAGGTCTGGGCCCAGGCCCAGCCCTTGTCCCCAAATCCCGCCCACTCACTGCCATGAACACAGAAGTCACAGTTGTACTTGTCCAGTGTCTCCAGTGTGGTGACATAAGGAGCGGCAGGTATCACCTCATCTACCCACTTGATGGCCTGTACCATCTTGTATCTCTCTTCCTGGGTAAACACTGGAGGGCCCTTGTGCTTGGCGATCTCCTCTATGGCCAGAGAAAAAGACAAGGACAGATGAGTGACCTCTAGCTGGCTTCCTCATGAACCTACTTCCCTGTACTGGCCAGGTCCATGACCACACAGGTAGGCATGTGGTGGACAGCCAGCCACTATCAATAAGCCTTCAGCCCCCAGGCCAGTACCACACATGCAAGTGGCTACTGCTTGTCCTCTGGCCAGTACAGATACTCAGAGCCTCTGCTGGGTAACAGAGTGGCCCCTTAACCCAGGATAGGTGCCAGTCCCTGTAGGCCTTGGGAGTCAGATCAGGGCTGGAAGGGAACAGGCAGCACAGCTGGCGACTTGGTCCAACAACAGCACTGCACATGGACTCTACCAGCCTATTCTCTGCACCTTGGGCATCCATAGCTGGGGCCAGCCTGAGCCTGCCCTGTCCACCCCCAGGTCCTGGAGGCTTTTCGTCAACTGGGTTGACCCCAGGTGGACTGTGGGATGATGGGTGGGCACAGCAGCCCACACCTTACCATCAGTGTGCACGCCCACGATGAGGTAGTCGCCCATAGCCCGAGCCTGGCGTAGCTGGTTGGAGTGGCCATAATGCACCATGTCATAGCTGAGGGAACAGACAAGTACTGTAGCGAAGAGGATGGAGACTAGGAGGCCCTAGATAGGGTGCAACTTTGCTCTTTCAGGACCCTTTTGGAAGTCCTTGGAGATTTCATCACTTGGAACTGCTCCCTTGGCCCAGCCCATGCCAGCCTTTCAGAAGAGAGGTGGGTACTTAGCTGTCCTTGGTCACAGATCTTCGGCCCGGAGAGCAGACTGCTGGCAGTGCCAAGTCTAGCAAGGGTGCAGCATGCAGGAATAAGGCCTAATGAGGTCCCTGGGTCTGGCCAGATGCCAGGACCAACTTGCCCATTGGGAGCTTCACGGCCATTTCCAAGCCTTAGATCCTCTCTGTCCTTGTCCCCTTCCATCACCAAGTACGAAATGCTCTGATCAATCACTTTAACACAAACCACATTAACTCTGACCAGTGAGCAATCCAATCCCAGGGCTAACATAAAACAAAAAACTCAATTAAAAAACAAGAACCTAGCAGGGATTTAGCTCAGCGGCACAGCACCCACCTGGCAACATGAGGTCCTGAGTTCGATTCTGAGTCCCAAAACAAAAACAAACAAAAAAACAAAAACAAAACCCAAGGGCCTGGGAATCACTGGCTTTGAAAATCTCATTTTCATCCCCCATGGCCTGGCTTAACTTTCTGGGTGCACAACTGCTTCTGTCCCCTGGATCTAGAGCTCTTGCCCTCAAATCTAGGTCAGGCCATGAGCCCTTTTCTTGAGTGTGCTTATGTCAACTGGTAACAGCCAGAACCTTCTTTGTTGGCCAGTCTTGTGCTCTGCTCTGCTCTGATCCTTTTCACTCTCACCATAGCACAAGAGGCCTGTTATGGTTTGTGTCTGGATGTCCCCCCAAAGCCCCATGGGGTCACAGGGTTTTTTCAGTGGCTGAATCCAGAGTGTGTGAGTGATTCTCGTAGTGCAATGCTGGGATTAAGGCTGAGTGATGCTGGATCAGTCCACTGATTAGGCTGGCAGTGCCCTAATCTCAGCTGACTGGATACAATATAAGGGACAGAAAGAGGCTTGTCTTGCTCCCTCCTTGCTTTTGCTGTCACCTGCCACCATGAACAGTTACCCCTCAGCCATGGGCCACTCTGCCTTGGCACCAGCCAATTATAAAATAAAATCTCTACAAACTGAGCTAGATGAACCTTTCCTCCCTAACCTTGGACATCTGGTATTTTGTCTCAGCAAAAAGAAAAATTAACGAAGAAGGGCCCCAGCAGATAAGAGTTAAGAGTGGCCAACCTATGTGCCCGCTGGAGGCTAGGATAGACGGAAGGGAAAGAACGGTGGTACAAAGTCCAGGTGCCGTGGCCCCCAGTCAAGGCCAAGATCAGAGTGCGCTGACACAAAGCCACGTTCCTATTCCCAAGGCGACTTAGCTGCAAAAAAGTACAAAGTCCGCCTCCTCCGTTGCAGTCAGGGAGCGTGAAGGGATTAAGGGCAGCAATTTACCAGAAGAGTTCACCTTTCCTTCTACTTGTTGACAGCCCTCAACTTTCCTCTCAGCAATGCCCTCGCTTAACTTGCCGGAGAAGCCTGCAGAATCCCAGCCCCACCGAGGCCGGGCAGCCTGTGCATCCCACCACCCCCGGGACCCCTGCTGTCCGCCCACAGGCAGCACCTCGCCCTTCTTCGAGGACGCTGCCGGGGGCTCCAGCAACTGCACGCTTCGCTGCCTCCGAGCGACCAGATGATTAGCTGGACCCGTGCGGCCCAGAACCTCAAGCCCCAAGCCCCGAGTCCCGGAAGGTCCCGGATCTGTGGGCACCGCTGCCGAGACGCGGGGGTACGTCTCGAGGAGCCCTAGGGCCAGCTCCCTCGCGGCCCGGCCAAATCGACCAAGGTATGGGGCTGGGCCCACGACAACGGACCAAACATGACCCTGAGGAGGACGCCCGCTCACCAGCCATCGCACCACACGCGCACGGCGTTCCCAGCTGCTGGACCCGGCCGCTCATCGCTGTCCACCGCCTGGTGCCCGTTCCGGATCATAGTCCCGAGGTGGCGGCGCGTCCCCGGAGCTCCAGAAACTCTGAGCGCCGCGGCCCCGCCTGGCAGTCGAGCCGCACCAGCCGTCACGCGGGCCTCACCCGCCGAGCGCGCAGCCAATGGCGTGCACCGTCCGGTCTGCGCTTCGCCTCGCCCGCTGGGGGGACCCCGCCTCTCCGCCCACCGCGCGCGGCCAATGACACATCCCGTTGGCCCCTAAGCCACACCCTCCCCGCCCACAGCCAATGCTGTCCCACCCGCTCCGCCCCGGGCCCCGCCCCCACCTTGCCATTGGTGGTTAGGCGCGCAGGACCGTGCCAGGGTACCTCCCGCCGCCCCCCAGGGACCCTAGGTCCGCAGACCCCAAGCGGAGCTGGGGGTACGCCGAACAGCAGTCACTCAGACCGAAAGACAGTGCAGAGATGTTTAATACGGAAGAAGTCTGCTCGGAGCAGAGGCTCAGAATCGCCGCTCTGCTGCACACCCAACGCAGAGAAAGATCTCTATAAAGTTAACACTTTTAGTAGGAAGTAGTAGAAATAAAGGAGGCCCTGAGAGTAGCTGGGTGAGGTAAGGCAGCTGTGGGCTCCTCTGCCAGCCAGGCCCAGAACCTGAGCTCTGTTCTCACAGAAGGGCCTGATGCTGCCCCTCTGTGTAGAGAAGGTGCCTTGGGGGTCAAGCCCACATTGAGGGGCACAGCAGTGCAAGGTGGCTTCCCATGGGGCAAATGGCTAAAAATGTTAGGGTGAAATGTCACCCAGGAGCTCACACTAGGTTTTATAAGGACAAGCTGGCCCTCGCAGTGACACTTGCCCCAGTATAAAAGTTCCAGCCATTTTCAAAGTGCCAATTGTTCTTTGTCAACATCCAGGTCGGGTCAGGGAACTAGCTCAGCGGTGTGGTGCCTGCCTGGCAAGCACGAGGTCCTGAGTTCGATTCCCGGTACCAAAAGAGACAAAACAAAAAACATTATATTGCTTTCTTCCTCTTTGCACGTTTGGCACAGCCCCTGCCAAACCAGCCCCCTAGGATGGCAGCTGAGCTAAGTGGGGTACTCCGGTCCTCAGGTGGGGCCTCCTCTCTGTTTCTGCGAAGTGACTTGCGACTGTGGCTGCCTTCTTCACCATCACGCAGGGGAGTTGCCATGGAGAAGATGGGGTCTTGCCACCTACCAGAAAGGGAAAGCGGCATCAGGTGGACCTGGAGGTGCTCAGTCACAACCCGCCCCAGCACGGGGAAAGCTGTCTGAGGAGGTCACCTGCCCTCCCGGCCCTTCCCTCCCTGTCTTAGCTGTGGCTGTTTCCAAGCTACAGAAGAGCTGCAGGAGAGGTTATCTCCTTGGGTGGCAACTCACAGGCCAGACCTGCCCTTGCTGGCCTCAGAACTCAGGGTCTCATCCACAGTGCAGGCCCAGGGTAGGGTAGCTGCAGTCCTGGCCTCCTCCGTCTCCAGGGGTGAATCACTAGCAACCCTGGGCCCCACCTTTCACTCGTATGGCTGGGGCAGGTAGACCAGACCCTCTTCCCCCTTCCCAGACTGCGCGATGGAGGGAGGGAAGGCCAGCTGACTAGGGAGGTGTGGCCTACAGACTACACTGTGAAGCAATCATGTGTCTGAGATGTAGAACCACAGATTATAAACGTAAGATACGGAGATGCACTGATAAAGAAAATGAACTAAGTTAATGTAGAAAAAAAAATACAGGACACGATAGGCCCACGTCACAGAACACCACAAACATAACATACAAGAATTGCCAGGCCCAGAGGTGAAGGGATCCTTAATTTCTTGAACCCTTTGATTAAAAGAAGTTATTGATTTCCCCTATAAGACCCTGAAAATTCACAGAGAAAGAGAGTGTAAACTTTTTACTCAATACATACACCAAGTCTAAATTATCACAAATTCTGAATCAAGACATTTTTGTTCAAGCTTCCCCCAAATACACCAGCTCCCAAAACCAAGGACACTAAGAGTGTGTCTAACCAGAGGTGCCGAGTTCTCATCCCCTCCAGGCCTCTTTCCATCCAGGTTTGTCTGACAGGCCAACAGCAATGTTGTGTAAGAACGTACTGGCCATCCCCTCCCTGCAGGGCTTCTGGGCACAACAGCCAGGCAGAAGAGTGTGTGTAGTCTTGCCTCAGCCAGCCATGGAGGCCAGTCCCTCTGGCTGCTACCATGCTTCAGTCGCACCTCAGCTCTCATAACACCTCAGAGCTTCCTCCACACTGCTCACAGGAGCAGACAGACACAGCCCACCACACAGAGGGGCAGGGATGCAGTGGTGACGTGGCCACATCCACTCACCTGCTGTAGAGGGGGATCTCTAAGCCCAGTTCACCCATGAGGAGCCGCATGACATCATCACACTTCCCGTGAAGCTTGAGGGCAGCCCAGTCATCCTTTGGAGTCCACTGACGACGGGAAAGGTGAGTGAGGCCAAACCTTAGCCCTTACCAGAGGCCTGTCAGCCTTGAGTCAGTGGCTCAGCGGGCACTGCCCCCAAGGTCCATGAGCATGCCACATCCCTCTAATTTATCCGATCTAAGGCCCAGGTCTAAGAACACAGTTGTTAGCACCCAAGTTACCTGCAAGTTCACAATGTAGAGCTTGGGCCGCCGGCTGGGGGGCTTGGTCATGCACCAGAGGCGGGGATATTTCTTTAGAACCTGGAGAATGGATGGACAGACAGACACAGCACATGCAGAGAACAAGGCTGGAGAAATGAGTCAGATGCCAACTGGATGGGGGTTTGGGCAGGGGAGGGGTGGTAACAATCTTACTTCCTGGGGAGCTCAAGGTGTCATCAGTGCATACCTTCAAGCTGGACCCTAAACACAGGATCGTGTCTGCTTTGCTGGCAGCCTCAGTTGCCGCCTCCCAGTTCAGAGGCTGCCCCAATGTTCCCCTCTCCCCAAAGTGCACAATGGTGTCTCGGAGCTGAGCCCCACACTTGTGGCAGGTCCGGCCTGTAAGGTGTCGGTGGAGAGCAGTGCGTTCTGTCACATCGAACACGCGCACATACTCCCTGTTGGGGATGCAGGAGGTGCAGACCTGAGGACAAGAGGGCACGATGAGTGGGACTCACCCACTGCCCAGGCCCTCGGTCCCCTCGGGATGGCTCACTTCAATGTACATGTTCCCATGGAGCTCCGAGATGGCAGTGCGTGGCAGCCCGCTTCGCAGGTGGAGCCCGTCACAGTTCTGAGACACCACATGCTGCACCTGGAAGGCAGACACAGCAGCAGTCAGGAAGCAGGTGGCCAAGAGCTCTCAAGACCAAGGGCCATCGGAACCCTGCAAAAAGCCTCAGAATGTGAGCCACGTGGCAGTTATAGCCCACAGGAAGCAGGAGAGTCCCATGGTGGGGAGGTGGGCATCGTGTGCTTTCCCCATGAGTGAACAGGACAACAAATGTCTGTATCATCCCCACCAGGCTGGACTTAGGTGAGGGCAGACATGGCCACTCTGCCTCAGATTCATGCCCGCTGGGGTCATTCTATTTCAGGTTGCCAAAGGCCCAGGCCAGACTGCTCCTTCCTATATGGTGCTCAGCAGGTCTCTGGAAGTTTCTCAGAAGCCTCCCTTGTGGCCAGGCCATTTCCAAGGTCCTGAGGCAACTCAATAGAAGCTGGAGGCTGGCTGAGAAAAGGGCTTAGGACAGGGGCTGCCCTTTCTTCTTGGAGAAGCACAGTAGGGTCCAACAGGAGTCTGACCCACTGCGGATTAGTCACTCCTCAGAGTTAAATGGCACCAACATGGGGTTCTGGGTCCCAGGCCTGGCAGATATGCCAGCCAGTGTTCTTACCAGCTTTTGCTCATGCAAATGCATGATGCTCATGTGGGTGAGGGTGGGCTCAGCCTCACTCAGGTCGGTAGCACTGCTGGGCAGAAGGGAAAGCAAGGGTGAGGGAGAAGCTAGTCAGGCCCACATGGCCAGTTCCACCATGCGAAAAGGCTGCTGGGTTGCTCACCTCACACTTCTCCCTTTCTGAAGCTGAGTCCACACTCCATTTGGTCCCCGGTAATCTGGGATAGAGGCTGCCTGCACATTCAGAAAAAAAGGTAGCCCAATCAAAGGGCATCCCTGTGGGGCCTGGCAAAGTTCCCTGAAATGGGATATGCCATATTCCGAGCTGGCCCAGACTGGCCTATTCTTTCCACAGTTGACCTGCCTGGACCCAAAATGCGGTGTGCCCTGGTACAGCCCCTTCTAACTCTTCCTTCATGGCCCAGATCACCCTTCTAGGTGCCATGGAGCCCTCATACCCCCAATTCCAGCCTCTCCAGCACTAAGCACAAACCTGGGTTCTGTAGCAACATTTGTTCCCCATTCAGGAGGATTGGCCAGGTTCATATATCCCCGGGCCAGGCTCAGCACCCCGGAAATATTTAGCCAGTGGCAAGCCCCTGGATAGGAGTCCTCCTCCAAATCCTTATATACTGAAGCTCCATAGTTCCTATTCCACCTGAGCACACATATGATGGGTGACATAAACATTATCTAATTTATGAAATTTCTAATCCAGCAAAACAGATGCCGCAGAAAAGAAAACAAAAAAGTATTCAGGATGTAGGCATTCTGCATTCTCTTCCAGCTCTTCCCTGTTGCTCAAGCTCAGAAAAATACCCACCCTGACTAATGATTCAACTGCCTTTGAAGAAAGAAACCTCAAATAGTAAAGCTCCAATCAAACTGACTAGCCACTCCTGGTATTTGTCACTGCAAGCTTGGCAAAAGCTCACATTATCACTGTTAAACAATCACATGACTGGATTTTACATGTGACTGTGGATGATCTGCGATGCTCCAGCTCTTTGAGTTAGAACAGTGAATATACCTTATCCATACTTGCTACTGGGCCTCTGTTTTTATGTTTGGAGATAACCTTCACCTGTATATCTTGCGTTTCTGAGGCTTTCTTTCAGCAAGCTCACAGGAAAAGGCTTCCCAGCTTTGAATACAGTGTCCATTATTTCCATCTTTGTTTTTGGTTTTCTTTGAGACAGGTTCTTGCTGTGTGGCACAAACTGACCTTGAACTTAAGATCTTTCCACTTTAACCCCTGAAACAGCTGGAATTACAGGAATGAATCACCACGCCTACAAGTATATCTGGATTTGTGTGACAGTCACTTCAAAGTTATCTTTGCATTATGCTTACTTTGTGTGATTACTTTCACCTAAGTTTTTTTTTTTGGTACCAGGGATCAAACTCACGACCTAGGCAGGCACTTGCCAGGCAGGTGCTTATGCCGCTGAGCTAAATCCCGGGCCCTCAGTGTTTGCTTTTTAAGTACCTGGGATATGCATGCCCTCTCTACACTTTTTTTGAGATAGGATCTTGCTAAATTGCCTGCGCTGGCCTTTTGATCCTCCTCCTTCTGTCTCCCAAGTAGCTAGATTTACAAGTGTATATCATCAGGCCCAGTTATCTAAAGCTTCTTCCCCGAGAGCAGCAATCACTTCAGTGATTATGTCTGTTGGGACATCGGCCTCACACTCGGCATCCACCTGTCAGATCACACGGATGACATACCCATCACTCTTTCAAAGCTAATCATGTTCCATAGACCCAGGCTAGCTTCGTAAGAGAAAAAAGCAGACCATTTCTCTTCTTCACCAGGTGTATTCTGATTCTGTCTTGTTTTCTACTTACCTTCCTTCAACGCAGAGAAAGTACAGTGGGGAATTGGGAAACGAAAATCCTGAAGGTTAGCTCTGTCCACATAACCTGTCAATCAACTGTCCTCTTCGTTTAGAGAGGAGAGGCCAGCAAGCAGTTACTAGTTTCCATCTCTGTTCCTTGTCTTTAACTGAGCGACACATTTAGGTCGTGCGTTTTTAAGTGTTTGCCTTAATTAACTTTTGAGTTTTTTCGCGTATCT
This sequence comes from Hydrochoerus hydrochaeris, assembly GCA_004027455.1. NCBI lineage: Eukaryota > Metazoa > Chordata > Mammalia > Rodentia > Hydrochaeridae > Hydrochoerus > Hydrochoerus hydrochaeris. The sequence goes on from PVLA01002291.1 coordinate 247,322, forward strand.
TTGAGGAAGGAAGACACCCTACAGTTGCTTTATTTAATTCATTTATTTATTTTTAGAGTTCCTTTAAAGATGAGAGTCTACTGCTGATTCTATTCCAGGTCAGTCTCCCAGAAGGGGGCGCCCCACCTCCACCTGGCCTGGCCAGCCTGTCCCGATCTGCCCACCCCTCCCTACCTACCGTACTGATACCGGCGCCTGTGTAGACCACTAAGTATTTGGCGCTCCGGACGGCGCTGGCCAGCTCCCGGACTTTTCTCCGCAGCTCCTCGGGGTCATCGCACACCTGCCAGGAGCCAGGGCTGGTCATCCTGCCCGCCCCTCCCTCTGCCCCTCCAGAGCGGCCGCACAGGACTGACTGACCTCCTCCTGCCGCCGCTTCAGACCCTCACGCCGCCGGCTCCGGCCCTGCAGCTCCGTCACGAGGTCCTCACTCTCCGCCAGCAGCAGGCCCTCCTCGGCGCTGCGCTCCGCCGCCGCTTTCCTCAGGATGCGTGACACCTGCGGGAGGGCGGGTGAGCAGGCGGTGAGCGACAGTGCGGGCGAGAGCGGGCGTGAGGCTGGCGGCGGCCTACCTGGCGAAGGCGCTCCCGCTGCTGTTCCTCCCGCAGCCTCCGGACTCGCTCCACCGCCTTGCGCTCAGAGCGGCTCAGACCGCCGGCTGCCATCACTCCCGGGCCACGCTTCCGGCTTCCGGCTCGCCGGGAGGCACGAGGGAGCATGCGCGCACCCCGCTCCGCCCCTTCCTGCTCCTCGCCCCGCCGCTTCCGGCCCCCCACCTCGCGCACCGCTACAAGGAAGCACTCGCAGATGTTTAAAAGGCATTTATTGATCATATACAAAATAAAGAAAACCTTATATATCACAAACATACACTATATACAGCAATAAATACCCGGGGGGAGGGTCAGGCCGAGCGCTGGCCCTCCTGGACAATAATTTAGCAATAAATACTGCGCAGGGCACCGGTGGGCAGCAAGGTGGCCACCTTACACTGGTGCGGGGATCCCAGGCTTCACCCCTCACAGCCAGAGCCCACCATGCCTCACTCAGATCTTCAAGAATCCCCCACCCCAGCCCTGAAGATCCCAGGCTTCCCTGGCTCAGCCATCAGCTGAACTCTGCTTGGACACACTGCAACAGAAAGAGACCAACACAGTGGGACAGGATAGCCCTTGTCCTGTTGCCCTAAGTTGCCAGGAGAAGGCTTTCTGTACCCACTCCCGTTTGGTTAAAGGCTTCAGGGACGAGCAGATGGAGGGAACAGGAGGAAGGGCAGGACTGGGACATGAGGCTGCTGGTGGGGTTGAGAGCCCAACTATGGTCATCAAAAACAGGGAGGTCTCACAGCACACTGGGGTATTTACACTCCATCTCAGATTGGAGGCACTCCTGTACCAACACGGCTGTTTCAAGAGCGCAGCAGAAACGCTGAGAGCCCAGCAGGTACAGTGCATGCCCAGGTCACGCAGGCCAGAAGCAGGGCTGGCCACGGGAAGCTTGGACACACCTTTGCTCTGTGTGCCACTGATTATGTTCCCTGCTCTCCACAAGTGCTCCAAAACCCAACAGGAAAGCAAAAATATGCCAAGAAAAATTATTCAGTGGCTTCTGGGGGGAAAGTCGTTAATGTGTTGGTTCCTTTCACCAAACCACAGCCTAAAAAAGTAACTCTCAAGATCCCAGAGCGGAAACGGTGAACAGGCTGTGGCTCAGGTTTCCTAGGTATGGACGCAAGCTTTGGCCAAATGGCCACTCCAGAGAGGAAGGTAGCAGGGATGTGGCTGCCGTAGCTTACCAGAGCTGTAAGCCCAGGCACTGACCACTGAGTCTACTGCTGACAGTCACAGGTGAGCATATGGCCCTCAAGAGCGGACCAAGGGAAGCCTACTGGGAGGCCTGGTGCTGGCAGAAAACTCTGCACACAACACAGCAGCCACAGGGCACCTGAACTAATGGCAGCGCCACCCTGGAGCAGCAGGCAGGGACCACAGCAAGGGTGCCCTGGGGCCATACTCTTTGGCAAGAGCTGACCTGTTCACCCTGGATTTTTCCTATGAAATCTGAGTGTACATTTCAAGATAACAGAGGAGGATACGGGGCAAAAAATCAAGGTGGAAGGGAAGACACACATTATGATTTCCTTGGCAGACATGTTTGGGACATGTTTGGTCTTGGCCAAAGCCCTCAATTTGCTGTGTCAGAAAAGTTGAGAGATGGAAGTAGACCACAATAGCCTTAGAGCAGGAAAATGGAATTAACAGGAATCAGAAAGATAGCTAACAGTCAGATATGGACACACAATCTACTGTCAATAAATCAAGATGCCAGCAAAGGGGTGAAGTGGCCCTGCAGAGCAGCTTTGACAAGGAGCCAGTATGTGCCCCAACCCAAGGAACAGTTGCTTCAAATCCAAAAACCTATCAACTAGAGAAGGTTCTGTAAACTTAACCAAGCCCCACACATCCCGTCAACACAGAGGCAGCCCCAGCCTCCTCTTGTCACTAGCACACTCCCAGTACACCCTGCACCCAGAGGGCACACTCACTGAGGCACCACTACCCTGCCAAATCCAGTGGTGCTCCCTACTCTGCTTTAGGGATAGGCATGATCCATTCCTGCTCTCTACTGCTACACAGCTAAAGCTAGCAACTCACATCCAGACCCCTTAGATGACACCATGGAGGGAAGGGAGGATACTGACAGACACAGTTTCCCTTGCAATAGCCTCAGATATCAACAGGAGGGTCTGACTACCTTGAGCAAAGGAGCCTGTCAAGGCACAGGGGTCAGCAGATACTCAGCTCCCATCACAGGCAGGTCAAGCTCTGAAAATCCCGCTGTCCACAGGCAAAGCCCTGTCTGGCTGTAGCCTTTTCTCTTGCCAGCCCATATTTCTGTGTTTTTCAGGGTCCAGGGCCCCCAGAGAAGATGCCAGCAACTCTGGCAAGAGCCCAAGGCTCATGTGGCTAGAGACCAGGAGGTAACCTCTTTCAGCTGGGCATGTGAACACCCACTGAGGCCACATGCCATGAGGAGCTTTCCGTGCCAACCCTGGAAGGAAGCTGGGAGCCTTCACCAGGGAGCTGGAATGGGGGGGGGTTGTTTGAACTCTGCAGGAAGCACCTCCAAGTTGAGCAGCAGGTTTCTGGAAGACAGATTCCAAAGGGAGGCAGAAGGAGGTCCCAGAGCAAAGTGCTGCTAACATGGACCAGCAGAGAAAAAAGAGACCTAGCTCTGGAGACACAGCCCTTGTTTGGGACTGGTGAAGCTGCCCAGGACCTCACAGTGAGGGGAGAAAGGAGCTGCCCTTAATGGGGCCCCTGACTGATCTTCATGGGAAGCTATACCCCAGATAGCATGGCAACAGTTTAGGATAAATGAATGGTGGGACTCAAAACCCACAAGATGGGCCCTAGGGGTCCTGCCTGTGGCTCCTCATGAAGCGTGTATGAACATAGTCAAGGCAGAGAAGGAAGACAGCCAGGGACAGCTTAGCCATGACCTTGTGGACTCCCACAGTGAATCCTTGGTCCCTGCATCACCACCACCTGGACTAGAGGTGGTGGATGTGGAAGCTGTGCAGGGACCCCAAATGGCCCCTCAGTTTCACCATACTCTGCCATAGGGTCAGCCCAAGATCCAGACACACACAGGAAATCAAAGCTCAGCAGGGGCAGGAGTGACAGAGGCCCCTGGCAGACCAGCTGGGAAAAAAATCAGGTGCTGAAAGCAGAAGAAGCGGGGCTGCTGGGCACAGAACCCTTACCCACACTCTGATGGAGCAGGTGCTGAGACCCAGCCCAGCTCAGGTCCAGCAAGCCAGCAGAAGAAATACAACCAAATCCAAAAAACAAACACAGGAGACCACACAAAAAGGGATAGCCACAGGTCAAAGGTCACCAGAAGCACCAGCACTTTACGGCTGCACAAAACCTCACCAGGCACGGACGACACCACGGCACCACCACGGCACCGGCAAGAGACGGAAGCAGGAAGGGCAGAAGAGTAAGTCACTTTCGGTACAATTGCAAAAGATATCAAAGGGTGCCTCCGGTTGGCTCGCGGCTTGGCTTTTTTTTTTTTTTTTGTCTTTTTTTAAACTAAGTTTTATAAATAATGTCTGATAACTCTGTGTATATAAAAACTAAACTCCAACAGCCACAAAGAGTTGTCCGTAAGATAACAAGAAAGGGATTTTTTTTTTTAAACTAACAAAGTTTCTATTATACTTTCTTCCCTTTTCCATTTATACGGTCAAATGTTGTTTTTTTTTTTTTTTTAAAGACAATTTTATAAATACTCTGCAGCTCTTTTCTTCTTTAGCTCTTAAACATATAATTTAATAACTTCGTAAAAGGAACTTTTCTTTTTAAATAAAGGGCTATATAACCACACAAATAGGTCATGTAAACAGTGACACAGGACCCATCGCAGGACACACTGACACACCCTCCACACACACAACCAGTGATTTGGTCTTGTTCAGTGCACCACATTAGGCCCAAGCGCTGTGGCCCCTGCCCCAGTGCCCACAAAGCCCAGGCTGGTGACTCACCTGCCCTGGGCCCTCGAGGGCATCCCACTCCTCAGAGTAGAGCCCATCTCTTACCACTGGGCTGAGCTGAGCTGTCTGGCTGGGTCTGAAGACAGAACCCCTCCAGGCCCAGACTAGCCCAGCAGCCTGTGGAGCCTGCAGACTTACAGGAGAGGAGGACAGACCCAAGGGCCAGCATACTTGCTCACTTGCTCTTGGTCTCTTCTTCATCCATTCCCAAAGTGCCCACTCTGGACTCCTGGCCCACATGGCCCAGTCCAAAGGGCGTTGTGGCAACCCAACATCACTGCCAAACTGACCAATCCCAACGTACAAAACACACGCACGACAACGATGAGATCAAAGGGGCTCAGCCCAGCCCCCCTGGGGTGCAGGTTGTGCTTTGCAGGGAAGGGAGGATGGGGGCAAGGAAGAGAGGAAGAAAAAGAGGAAGAAGAGGGACAGGGCTGCCAACTTTGCCATGCGCCTAGTGGCCCCTCAAAGAACCGCCCAGCAATCGCACACATCCTTAAGACCGGGCGTCCGTCTTGGACTTTACTATTGTGATGACACTGGTGGCAGCCACCTTGCCAGGGACCAAGGGCCCCAGACTGGCAGCAAGGGGGCCCCGAGCTGGGGCCACAGGACTTCGGGCCACCGTCCTGGCAAAGTTCTGCAGGGCCTCATACTTGGAACGCAGGGCATCAAGCTCCAGCTTCATGCTGGCGTTCTCGGAGGCCAGCTTCTCCACCTCTTGCTGCAGCTCCGCCTTCTGCTTCTCCAGCTCCTCCTTCTGGGTCACCCGTTTTACACGGCAGCTGGCTGCATACCCACGGTTCTTGAGAGTGCGCCGACGCTGCTTCAGCTGGATGATCTCCTCCTTGGACAGGCCCCGCAGGTGCTGATTTAGCTCACGCACCGACATGGTCACCAGCTCCTCATCTGTCAGGCTGGTGCCATTCTCACCAGGCTCCCGCTTCACCTGGATGCAGCATAATGCGCAGGGTCACGGCAGAGCTGGGGCATCCATCCCCACACAGCCCTAGCTTCAGCTTCCCCATCCTTGCCCGCTCACCTTCAAGGCCTTGTTTCCTTTATTGGGGGTCGTCATAACCCGGGGGGGGCACAGTGAGCAGACACTCTGCAAGATACAGAGCAGTGGTCAGGACCTAGCAATCATCCCAGCCCTGCCCACCCCAGTCATGTGGGGACCTGTGCACTCCCTCTCATCTTGCCAGGGACCCTGCTGCCCAAGTGCCCAACTCCCAGAGCCTAGACCATCACCTGCCCATGCCCCTGATACCTGATGAGGACAGCCTTGGGGCCTTGCCTCTCCTCCAGGTCCTCCACAGCCCTGCCCAGGTGGGGTCAGGGAGATGTGATGGGGCAGGGAAACGGAAGACTGCAACAGAGGCAGGGGCTGGACAAAGGGGTGGGGAAGAGGCCAGAGAAGCCTCAGGAAGGGCCGGATTAGAAGGAAGGGAGCTTTAAAAATAACTCCAGCAGGCACTGTTCTGGCGAGTCACGCTGACTCAGCACATTGCTTCCCTCCCCCTCCCACCCAGAGCCATTCCTGAGGCCAGCCAACAGCGCCCCAGGAGACGAGGGCCAGCAGCAGGTGAGGGCCAGCCAGTGAACCTGGACTGTGTATCTAGGACGTGACCTACAGCTGCCTCCCTGGAAGTGGCTGGGACAAAGCCCCTCCCCCTCTAGGGTGAAGAGCCTGTCCCTCTGGAGATCTAGGGAGTCCTAGTTCTCCCAGAGACCCCTGAATTGGAAGTCAGTCTTCCAGGAAGCTCTAGCTCCATGTGCACACAGCTTGGGAGGCCCCCACCTTCCAGATGAAGGCAATTCAGCTAGGAGGCACTGACCTGAGGTCCCTCCAACCCTCCTCATCTACCTCCTCCAGGATGGAGTAACCATTCTGCGGCTTTGGGTTGCAGCATCCTGTGCCCAGGCCCCACCCCGCCCTGGCTGTTTCACAAGGGCCCCCACAATTATCCACTGGGGGTGGTGCTCTGTTTGAGGCAGCATAGAGTAAGCCCCTCTGAATCACACTGATGCCAACTCCTGCCTGTGGCTGTCAGTACCCACAAGGTCAGGAAATGAGTGCCAAAGGGCCAACTCCCCTGTACTCAGCTGCCCCTGACAGCCCAACCTCGCTTTTTGATCTTTGAAGCCTGTGCACCTAGTCCACAGAATCCCAGACTCACCCCAGCCCCACCAGACCTTTGGGTAGAACACCTCCCTGCTCCATCCCCTCCTTTCCGAGTCAGCCTTAAGTGGCTGCAGTGTAAGGTGGCCTGGAGTCTCCACAGGAGGCCTCACAGATTCAGGCAATTATGGGCTATGTGAAGAGTATATTCTGGGTTTGGGCCGGGGAGGGGTCTTGACCCTTACCAGGGGAGCTAAAGTATAGGCCTAGAAAGCAGAAAACCAACCTCACCTCTCCCTGCACAAGGAGGTGAGGCTGCATGCAAAAAGCAAGCAGGGGAAGCCAGAGAGACCACTACAGAAGTCAGGCCACCATGAGCATTTCAGAGGCAAGAACCCTTTCAGATCAAGGGACAGGAGACCAGAGCTGGAAGCCAGAAGGTCCTCAGCAGATCTCTCCTACAAACTGGCCGTAGGCCCAAATGGGGAGCAAGCCCTCTCAGTACAGTCTGGAGGAGCTCTAGGCCCTAAGTACAGATTAGGGTTACAGGGACCCTGCTCTGGCTCAGGCTGTTCCCATCCCCTTCTTCTTCCACCCTGAATGCTGAACACAATGAGAAGAGTGACTTCCTGAGAAGCTCACACGGAAAAGTGCCGAGTGTGGCGGCTGGGAGCCAAAAAGTGCCTCCTCAACAGATTTCACCCTCTGCAGAAGGCCTGAACTCAGCACAAGCATAGCCAATTGCCTCTAATCAAAGGTGTGCAGGAGTGCGCTTGCATGTGAGTGGGAAGCAGGCCTTAGCAAACCCTACGCTCCACCTGCTTTACCTCTGCCAACAGTGGAACTGCAAAGACTGGGCAGAAGGGGACTCCAGAGCTTAGGTGATCAGGGAGAAGCTGCCCCACCTCAGCCCTCCTGTGGGTCCTGAAGGCTGGTCAGGGCTGGGTCCCTGGGATCCTTCGTCCTCCACTCCCCCACAGTCTGAGCCTGTCTCATGGAGGAGGCACAGATGGTCACAGGCTGAGCACCAGGGGCAGTTCCATTTCCCCTCACACAACCCAAACTTCAGCCCAAACTTGACACAGGTTAGACACTGGCACTTGGTCCACCCTGGCTTGCAAACCCTCGGTGGCCAAAACTCCCAGGGAGTTTAGACTTAGATGCTCTGGCACCTCAGATTCCAGATGCACTCCTCCAGAAGTCCTCAGTGACCAACAGACAGTCTTCTAAAAGACTCTGAAACAAGCCGGGGATTTAGCTCAGTGGCATAAACACCTGCCTGGCAAGAGTGAGATCGTGAGTTCGATCCCCGGTACACACACAAAAAAAAGACTCTAAAACGTAACTTCCACTAGAGCATTAAGTGACTGGGAGATTTAAAAGAAACACCCACTGGGGATCTGCATCATCTTAGTGATGGGGAACCTTTTTGAGCTTTCTGTGATAATACACAGCTGGCTGCAGCACAGGCACCACAGGTCCCCCACCCTTGTCCTAAGGCATGCCTTTCCACCCGCAGAGATGAGCTGAAGTGTGAAAACATCTGGTGCCTGGAAACCCAGGACCTGTGCAGGCTTCATGGGAGGAGATGGAGCAAGTACTAGGGTACTGCGCCTTAGGAAGGTATCCTGAGGGCAAACCACAGGGTCAGTTTGAAGAAGGAGCTGTGTGAGGACTACAGTAGAGAAAGTGACTACCTATCTACCGCTAAAACCCGGAGAGACCAGGAACCACACGTACAATCTAATGAAGGCAATTTGGGATGCAGGATGGCAAGGCTGTCACTTCTCAAGAGCCGCGTGGCTGGCCAACCAGCAGAGCACACTTTTGAAGTCAGCAAACTTGTTGCAACACTGAAACCGCACACCACAGGTGGAGACAGCTCTGGGGTAACTGGGAACTGCATCCCTTGCCTGCACCCTGAAGCTCTCACCCGCTGTCTCAGTCTCATGCTTCTTATTTGCTATTTTGCAGTAGGGCTGTTCGTGCTTCCTCCATGGCACACCCCCCCTGCCTACCACTGCCCCTCGGTTCTCTCGAGTCCTCTCCGCCCAGCCCGGCCGGCCAGACCAGTCACAGGGAAAGCCTGCTTCCCAGCCCGCCTGGCTCAGCCCACCTAAGCTCCTCCCCTCTTCTGACTCGAAGAACTGTTTCCCAGTTTGGGGAACCGGCCCAAACGTGGAACCAAGGCCAGCTATCCACGGAGGGATGCAAAGGCCCGGGCTTCACCTTCCACCCCGGAGAAAGTTAGAAGCGTGTGCTGAGCTCCTCCTCGCCCCGGCCTCCAACTCGCAGTTCGCCCAAACTTAAGACGCAGCCCAGCAACCTCACCGTCCAGCATCTTGCCTTCCGCCCCGGAGTGGCCCGCTCGCCCGCCCCAGCCCCGCGTCTGCAGGAGCACCGAGTGACCTCATGCTGATGACTCAGCACGTCTCCGCTGGGCTCGCGCGCGCGTGGCGAGCCGGAGCCGAGCCGCGTCGCCGCCGCCCCTGCCGGCCAGGACTCCGCGCCTCAGGCGCGGACCGACACCTGATGAGTCAGCGGTTCGCCCGGCCCGCAACCCGGGACCCCACGCGTCCCAGCCCCGTCCCCGCGCCCCCCCGGCGAGGTGCCTGGTGTCCGCCGCGCGCACACCGGCGTCTAGCACCGCCGCCGCCCGGCACACCTGGGAGCTAGGGTCAAAAACCATTTCCTAGCCAGTGGGGAAATCGAGACCCGGGGCGCCGACAGGGTTCACTACAGCCCCCCCGGCCAGGCCCCAGCGCCCGCCCACCCGGCCCGGGCCCAGCACTCACCACACTGCAGGCCCAGCAGGCCAGGGGGCGGGGACCGGCGAGAGGGGTCCGGGCCCGGGGTCGGAGTTGGGGGGTGGCCGCCTACGCGGGCCGGGCCGAGTGCTCTGGGAAGGCCAGGCCGGACCGGGCTCGGGAACGGGAACCGCCGCCGCCGCCGCCGCCGCCGCCGCCGCCGCCGCCGCTCCTCAGACGTCACATGATGTTTGGTCACGTGGGCTCCATTCATGAAGCGGCGACGCGGCCGTCCTCAGTTTAAAGGGGAAGGCGCGACAGGGCGGGCGCATTCCACTGCGCCTGCGTAATCCCGTGCCGTCGCCCCGAGCAACGCGCGCCGCGCCCCAACCGGGTCTCGCGGGATTGGCCCCAGCGCGCGCCCGTGCGGCCACACCTCCGCCGAGGCCCCAGAGCCAGGCTCCCGAGCCAAGGCTGGACCCGGGCTGAAAGGGTATGGCGTGGGTGTCACACAAGCTTCCCATGGTCCCTTCTTCACACTTAGGCTGATCTAGGCCTGATGTCTGGCGGGGAGAACCGTCGTGGTGCTTTCTTGTTCTTGCACTGATACCCTATTTGTTACTCATAGCTGGGATGCTTCTTGCATCCCAGATAGTTAGCAGTCTGGAGGGGATGTGGCTATTCAAGGGCATAGCCGAGACCTCGGCACAGGTCCTCAGAGCTACATAGGATGCACAAGGCCTCTTCACTCATCGATGGCTTCCCACCTCGAGCTGGACGCACCTCAGGCAGTTCCTGAAAGGTGTCTGGCACACACAGGAATTAAACGTTGATGTACGAATTGCAGCTCCACTCCCGACCCTGATTAGGGCTTGAACCTAGGGCCTCGCACTTGCTAGGCAGGCACTTCACCACTACTTTACACCTTGTATTTTTTTTTCCTGAGACACTAACATCTGTCTGGATCTTTCCTCTGACTCTTTGTCTGGTTCTGCCTTTTCTATAAGAAGACCCCAGCAATGTTGAAAATTTCCAGGGGAAGAACTGACAAAGGGAAAATTGAAAGTGTCCAATTTCTGCCTGATTCTGCACTTATTTTATTATAAAAAATAGTATTTTTTAATCTTTTAAATTCTTTTTGAGCCAGGGTCTTGCTATTGTAGTTCATAATGAGCATACTGAACCTTGAGCTCACTAGATAGCTTAGGCTGGCCTTGAACTCTGGGTGATTGTCCTGCCTCAGCCTCTAGAGTGCTGGATTACAGGCTTGTATCACCATGCCTGGCACTGCTTCCCCCCGCCCCCAGCACTGGAGATTGAGTCTGGGGCTTTAGCACTGAGAAATCCCCCAGCCCCTTTTCTTATTTTTCACTTTGAAATAGGGTCTCACTAAATTACTAAATTGCCCAGGCTAAGCATGAGTTTTCAATCCTCCTGCTTCATCTCCCAGAGTGCTGGGATTACAGTTGTGTGAGCTACCACATCCCGTCAGTTTCTAGACTTTCCACTCAGTCCTCTTTCCTTCCCAGGTATAAAGCCAAAAAGGATGGCTCACTCTGCCAGGTGGGCAAGAAGGTGACAAGAGAAGAGCCAGGCTCCAGTGCCCTCAAGGGATTCAGTGAGAGTCTGACAGGGACCAACCCAGGAATCCGCAAATCCATCCATCTGGCAAGGCTCCAGGAAACTGTCTTTACAGCACAGTGTCACCAGCTGCTGTAAACGGCTCTGCACTGTTCTTGTTCTCTACTCCTTAAGGCTGTGGATAGGGACTTTTGCCTTTGTTCCCCACACTGGGCATAGGGGAGTTCAGTATGCTCATTATGTCTTTAACACTCTCGACTTTTTTTTTTTAAATGAAATTAAGTCTGACCACATTGCCCAGGCTGCCTTCCAACTCCTGGATTCAAGAGTATCTGGAATGTGGGCATGGTGGGGCATATCCAAAACTCCAGCATTCTGGGAGGCTGAGATAGGAGGATCACTGTGAGTTCAAGGCCAGCCTGGGCTACAAAGTGATTTCAAGCCAGCCTGAACTGCATAGTGAAACCCTGTGTCAAAAAAATAAAGCTGAGCATGCTGGCATACTTCTGTAATCCCAGAACACAGGAGGCTGAGGCAGGAGGATCCTTGCAAGGTCGAGACCAGCCTGGGCTACAAAGTGAACCTAAGGCCAGTCTAAACTGCATAGTGAGACCCTGTCTCAAAAAAGTCCAAAACAAACAAACAAAACAAAACACAAATAAAATAAAATGAGCTCAAGGCCAGCCTGAACTGTAGAGTGAGACCCTATCTCAAAAAAACACACCAATAAATAAATAGTTTTTTAAAAATAAATAAAATAGCCTAGCAAGCACAAGGTCATGAGTTCAATCCCCAGTACCAATAAATAAATAAAAATAAAATTTAAAAAGTAGATCAAAAGTTCAAGGAGTATATCACCATTTCAAGCTAAGCGTTCAGGGTGTTTTTTCTTAAGCCTCAATTTTTAATGTACAAAACCAGCAAACATTCAAACAAACAAGTAACAGAGGTTTAGCCTGGGACCAAGTGTGGTTCTATTTTCTGCATCTCCTGTGTCTTGCAGTTATTTTCATCCTGCTCAGAAGGCCCAAAAATCAAGTCTGCCTGGGCAATTTTGTGGCTTAGTGAGACCCTGTCTTGAAGTAAAGAGAGCTGTGGCTATGCCTCTGGGTCCTGGGTTCTGGGTTCAATTCCCAGCATTGAGAAAGAAAGAAAGAAAGAAAGAAAGAAAGAAAGAAAGAAAGAAAGAAAGAAAGAAAGAAAGAAAGAGAGAAAGAAAGGTGAAAAAAAGAAAAAAGAGATTTTTCAGGCATCCCTGTCAGTCTCATGCAGGAATCTGCGTGATTGACCTTCAAGACTGATACATTAGCTGGAGATATAGTTCAGCATCACAGCGCCTGCCTGATAAGCACAAGGTTCAATTCCTGGTACCCCCCAAAAAAGAGCTGGTACTTAGCCAGGTTCAGAGGCACACACTTGTAATTCAGGCACTCAGGGAGGCTGAGGCAGGAGGATTGAAAGTTCATGTCCTGGGGGCTAGGGATTTAGCTCAGTGGCATAAGCACTTGTCTTGCAAGCACACAGCCATGAGTTCGATCCCCGTTACCGATTTAAAAAAAAAAAAAAAAGTTCACATCCTCCCTGGGCAATTTAGCATGACCCTGTGTCAAGATAAAACTGACTGTAGTGGCACACAGCGCTAATCTTAGCACTTGAGAACGAGGCAGGAGGATCACTGTGACTTCAAGGCCAGCCTGACTATATAGCAAGATTCTCTCTCAAAAAAATCATAATAAAGGACTGGTGATGATATAGCTCAGTGGTGAAATGCCACTGGCTTTAGTGCCTCAAAAAAGAAGAAAAAAACTAAAGAGCTGATGCTCAGGCCCTCTTCATTCCTCCAGTACTGTTTCCTACTGCGGGGGCCACTAGCCTCCTGCAGGCAGCTCAGTGTCTCCCGACACCCCCATTCAGCCTCCCCAGCCCTGTTCTGGTCAGCCTATGCCCTCCCTAGGATGATCCCAGAACCCCATCGTTCCCTCCTAGAATCAGCAGGCCCTGGCGCTGATGGGAGGCTCAGGGAGTGTGGGACTTGGTTGGTGTCATACCCCAATAGGGCCATCCTGCTTTCTGTATCATTTCAGACCCTCTGGGGTGCCTGTCCCCCTTCCCTGCCTATCATTCTGAAGCCTCATCTGCATAACGATTAGCCTGGCACAGGAAAGAACAAAGAAAGAGCCCCCTCTATCCCCAGCAGATGAGAGTTGCAGGCCATTTCCAAACATGAAATTGAGGCAAAAGCTGGGCCAAGTAGAGGGCCAGTTCATCCACCAGGCCACAGGGCTGAAAACAGGCTCCAGACTGCCCTATTCTGATGGGAGCTTTCTAGGACTGGGAGTTAAAGGAGTTGGTAACCATGGGAGCTGGGTCTCATTCAGCTAAGCCTTGATCTGGAGCCCCTTTCATGATCTTCTGCTTGGCAGAAGAGGTCCTTTGCCCCAGAGCCCTCTCTGTTTAACCTCCTCTGGATGCACATAAATCACGTCTCCACCTGAGTCTCATCCTTGTGGTGACTGGTGGCATCCATCTCCCCTCAGCCTGCCTCCAGTGAGGGCTCCATGTGGCACCCCCCCACTCCCACTTCTGGCCTTTTCCTTAGTGAGTGGGACGCATCACAGCCTCTGCCTGCTGAAATCCAGTGCCTTCTCTGCAGCCTTCACAGATGCTGGACCTGGGACCTCTACCTTGCTCCGGGACCCTTGAGATGTCAGGCACGTGGCCTCTGACACCGTCTTTCCTGGAGGAATCTTTGTGTCAGGGGAGGGAGTGGTTCTGGGTGCCCATGGCCATAATTCTGGAAACTCACCACTTAGCAGTGCCCACTGCTACCCACACAGCAGGGATCTGGCCTCAGGAGGGGCTGCAGAAATGCTGCACTCCTGCACTGCCCAGCCCAGCAGAAGGTCCTCTGCCAACTCCACGCTAGGCTAGGCTTGGGCCTGGGAAGGCCATAGATGGGAAGGCTGGGACTCTGGTGGTCACTATGGATGGCCAAGTTCCCTGTGCTCTGCTGCACTTCCTCCCACTTTTCTTCAGCCTCAACTTCCCTTAGATTCAATAGACTGGATTTTTGTCCCTAAAGTGTCCTACACCTGCCTCAGCCACCTTGGTTCTCCAGTGACCTTCCTTCAGCCCTCTTGGCTCACTCCCTGCCCTAGGGGTCTGCCTGCCTCACCTTGCTCTCCCAACACATGCTACAGACTCCCAGTTTCACTGTGCATGTCATGTTTGAAGGGTAGGGACCCCATCCTCCTGCTCCACACTTGATTGTTGACTGACAAAACAAAAGTACTCCTGACCTGCTATGACCCAAGCTTGTGGGCTTCCTGGGAGGGCTTGTCTTTGTGTCACAATGATGCCCAGTTAGCTAACATTCTAGATATCACCTGTGAGGGTATTTTTGCATTATCCTATAAGTAGGTAAGTCAGTAAACTTGATTAAATGCAAGTAATTTTTTTTTTGGTACTGGGGATCGAATTCACTACCTTGCACTTGCCAGGCAGGCGCTTAAGCCACTGAGCTAAATCCCCAGCCCGCAAGTAACTTTTTAAAAAAAATTTTGTGGTACTGAGGATTAAACGGAAGGCATTTCCACTAAGTTACATCTCCAGCAACTAGCCAAGCACATGGCACATGCACCTGTAACCCAGCATTTGGTGACTGAAGCAGAAGGACTGCCACAAGTTTGAGGCCAGCCTGGGCTGCATAGTGAGTTTAAGTTCAGCCTGGGCTACAAAGCGAGACCCTCTCTCGAAGAAACAAAATACAAATAAACTTCTCCAGCCCTTTTTTAAATTTTTAAGGGCCTCACTAAGTTTTCCAGGCTGGACTCAAACTTGCCTCTGCCTCTCAGAGTGCTGGGTGTAGAGGTGAGCACCACCATGCCCCGCCAGAGCAGCGTTTTAGTGAGGAGCACAGTGTCCCTCTTTAATGGGAGTGGGCCTCATCCAGTCAGCTGGAGGGCAGAGTAAACTACAGACCTGACTCTCCCCAAGGCAGGGGTGGGTTCTTCAACATAAGACTGTCAGACCTCTTCTACAGTATTAACTTTCCTGCCTCCTGTGTCATTGTCCCCAACCTGCTGGCTCAGCTCACAGGTGAGACCTGCCAGCTACTAACATCACATGGGCCTGTTCTTTCTCATCTCACTTCCTTTGGGTCCCTTTGGTTCTGTTTCTCGGGAGAACAAACAAGGGTTCCTTCCTCAGGACCCTGGCCCTCCCCGTCCTAAGCAGCTGGTGACGTATCAGCCCTGGTGAGCCAAGAGGGCCAGAGAGCAGAGACAGGTAGCTCCCCTCCCTCCTGTGGGGTGTGCTGAACCTGCTGACAGTACCAACTTCTGCCCAGGTTGGCGATGACTGAGCCAGGAAGCTGCCTGGCCCTCTGCTTTCTGGGATGCTCAGCTGCCAGATTCAGCTCTCCATGTGAACCCCCTGCACAGCTGGGTCGCCCTCCACGTGGGGTCAATGGTTAGAAGTCAGGGCACTGGGAGGTTTTGGAAACCAATTTATTCAGCCTAAAAGGTCCAGAGAGAAGTGACAGGAACAGGAGCAGTAGCCCAAGAACTTGGGTGGTAGAAATGAGCACTTTTTCCAAACACCACCTGGGGTCATGGGACCTGGGCTCCTAGCACTGGGCTTGGGGTTCCTGGACTCCCAAAGGTCCTCACATGGGAAGGTGCCTCTGGTATGAGGAAGGGCAGCAGGATACCTTACATTTATTCCCAGGAGGGCATAGACCACAAGCCAGCTGACACTGGAGGCGGGGAAGGCCCCTGCAGGCATTGGTTCTAGAGGAAGCTGGAAGAAAGGTGGCCCAAGAAGCCAGCCCCGTGCTGGGCTTGCACTATGGGGCCATGAAGTTTCCCGGGGGGGGGGGAGTCATGTGCCCTTCCCTGACTGCGACCCTAGCTGAGCCTGGCTGAGCTAGGCCACAATGGCCAGTTGCCTACTTAGAGACACTGTGTGGCATTGGAGAGGAGAAAGCAGAGCACAGTCAGGTATGGTGACACACACCTGTAATCCTAGCACCTAAGAGCACAAGCAAGAAGACTACCAAGCCCAGAAGCTGGGCCACATGGCCAAAATGCCATAGAAAGAAAGAAAGAAAGAAAGAAAGAAAGAAAGAAAGAAAGAAAGAAAGAAAGAAAGAAAGAAAGAAAGAGAGAGTGAAGGAGAAGAAGGAAGGAAGGGAAGGAGGGAGGGAGATAGATGCAGAACAGGGGCAGGCAGCCAGGTTGGTTAGTCCTGCCCTGTTGGGGCCAGGCTGTGGGCAAATGGCTTGGCATGGCCCGAAGAGGCCAGGGAGGCTCCTCCACTGGAGTCTTTCTTAACCTTGTCCAGGACGGTCTTCTTGATGGCAGCGGGAGAGACTGTCTCCTGGTCAGCCATGGTCTGCAGCTCCCTGCACAGGCAGTGAGGGGTTGGGCCGAGGGCTCTGTGTCTCTGCAGAGCCCACAGTACTAGCTCACCTGTCACCCACACCTTGCCCCCACACGGCTACACGGATCCTGCTCACCCCATTCAGGGTCATCGAATCTACCTATAGCACCCCCAGACCCAGAGCTCTCGTTCTAACCAGGAGGCGTCTTTGCCTCTTTGTTCCCCTACAAGCAGTACTGGGATGCCAAGACCTGTATCTAAGCCTTGCTGTCATGTGTCACCACACCTGACTGAAATTTGTGAGTATCTGCACTAGAGGGCAGGCATGGGGGCACCCTGTAGACTGACACTTGGGACAGGATCCAAGCCGTTTGCTTCTGACTCTCAGGGGGGTCTCCCTGTGCCACGCTGCTTCCCCGTGTCCTGCTTACCTAACTTCCTTATCCCTAGCAAGGCCATGAGGAAGGCACTGGGACCAGCACAGCCCGGCCCCACCCTCCTACCCTGTGCTAGGGGCCGGAATGCAGGGCTGGAGACAGCCTCCAGCCACATGTGATCCTGCATCCTCACAAGACAATGCAAAGGAGCGAGGGGCAGTATCAGTTGTGCCCCCAGTCGGCTTTGGGTTCCTTGTGTCCTGCCCAAGGCCAGGATACAGC
The DNA here is from genome assembly GCA_004027455.1 of Hydrochoerus hydrochaeris. NCBI lineage: Eukaryota > Metazoa > Chordata > Mammalia > Rodentia > Hydrochaeridae > Hydrochoerus > Hydrochoerus hydrochaeris. The sequence goes on from PVLA01002291.1 coordinate 264,380, forward strand.
TCAGGGAATAACTGACTGAGTTGCCACTTTGGGCCCAGGTTCTGCCACATGTAGCACACAGAGGGGACTGGGCAGCAGGGCCCACCGTGTGCGGGTGCAAGAGGCTTCCACAGCGTTGATGAGCAGGGAGCGGAAGCCCCCACTCTCCAGCACGTGCAAGGCATGGATGGTGGCCCCGCCAGGAGAGCAGACATTGTCCTTGAGCTGGCCTGGGTGCTGCTCCGAATCCAGTAACATCTTGGCGGACCCCTGCAGTCAGAGAGAGGGGCTGAGGGCAGTGGGGTACCCACCTGGCTCTGTAGGTGCTCCTGCTGACCTCCCACCATCTGCCCCCAGCATCCACCCCCACAGTCAGCAAGGAGCAGCCCTCCTCAGAGACACTGACCAGGAGGGCCTGAGCCCCCAGGCGCACTGCCAGGCGCCTTGGAAGCCCCATCTTCACACCACCATCAGCCAGGGCATCCAGTGCTGTGAATGCCTGCCAGAAGAAGGTACCCTGAGCCCCCATCCCGGCCACTCCTCCAGGGTTCAGAGCAGGAAGTAGGGTGGAGCAGGGTAAAGCACCAGTTCCTAGCGCCTTAGAGCCCCCACCCCAGCCCTGGAAGGGGACCAGCAACAGAGATGCCCTGAGGCCCTGGGAACTGCCCACCTCCCCGCCCCACCACTCCCAGTCTCACATAGGCAGGGCCACTGCCGCTGAGCCCTGTGACAGCGTCAATCAGGTCCTCCTCAACCTCTGTACAGAAGCCCACACTGCCCAGCAGCTGCTCCAGGAGTCTGGCATCCTCCACCTGGGCATGGGTGCCCGTGGCATATACGGTGACCCCCTCCCGTACCACAACTGGGGTGTTGGTCATGCAGCGGATGACCTTGGGGGCTGCTCGATATGCCATCAGCTTCTGGAGGAGAAATCGATTGTGTCCACCCTGGCCTTGGCCATCTGCCTTTGGCCCAGGTAGGCATGGAAGCAGACCACACCTCCAACCTGAGTTCCCACTGTGGCCTGGGATGCAGCATCCCACGCGACGGAGAACCCAGCGATGGGGGGCAGAGCTCTGGACCCTGTGTCTCTGCCCCTTCTCCAGGCTCTGCTAGCCTGGAAGCACTCACCTTCTCAATGGAGTTAATGGTGACACCAGCTGCACAGGACACTACAAGGTGCCTGTCCTCGATGTTAACGCCGATCTCATCCAGGACGAAGGGGATGATGTGTGGTTTCACGGCCAGGAAGAGCACATCGCTCTGCTGAACTGTCTCCTTGTTGTGGGGTGTCAAGTTCACCCCTATCTTCTACAAATGTGCAAGGCAGCTCAGCCTGTCCCAGGGCTGTCTAGCCCCAGGGAACCTGCCTTGCCTCCCCTGCAAGCCCCACATGTAGAACAGCCAGACGCTGCTATACAGTGGGAGGAGGGAGTAGGGCCTGCAGCCACTCAACCACCCTTCCCGTACAGAAGTGGAGGAAGTGGTCTGCTCAGACACACTGTCCCTTTTGCAGACAGAAAGGGAGGCATTTTTGTCCAGACTTCAGCCCTGGCCCAACTCACATCAGGCTACAGCCTCCAGAGACCCATGCCCCTCAGCTTGGGTGGTCTCAAGTGGAGAGGAATCCCCACCCTTGGATCTGAAAGCCTAACTCAGTCCTGGCAAAACAGATGTATTCAGCTCCCAGGCATGTCTTACCTGGCCCCCAAGCAAAGGTCCATCTGCCTGACCCCTGTTCAATCTTTAATCCTACTTCCCACACATGCCCTTGCCTGCCGACTGTACACATGGCCAGCAATGGGAGCCAGTGGCAGGGTGAAGAGGTAGGGTCACTCTTCTCACTGGGGCAGGAGACTACAGCACAGCCCCACCCCCCAAACTCATGGACCATCACTATCCGGGCTGTCACATCCCCAGCTCCAAATATATGCTGTAGAGACCCAGTCTTCCATCAACCCTTCATCAGGCACCTACCCTGAGAGCAGAAACTGTGTCCAGGTCCATGTCTGGGGAGCTGGCTATTATCTTGTGAGCGGCCAGGACACCTGGGAGGTCAGAGTTCCTTCTTCAAGGAAATGTCATGCCTCCCTCCCCCATATTCCCAGGAAAGACACTGAAAAGAACCTTCCCCTACCAAGACAGCAACTCCAAACATAGGGACACTGCTTTTTCCCACTCCTGTGTCCATGAAAGCCACACACCCACTTCGGCAGGCAGACCCCCATTTGGGTAAACAAAGGGGCCCAGTCTCACTCAGCCCCCTTTCCGGGGCCCACGGTTTACCTGCCGTTGTGAAGCCCTTGGCCAGGGCGAAGGCCAGCTGGCCAGCCCCGATGAAGCCCACGCTCATGATGTCTGCAGGCCCCACGCCCACTGATCTTACAGCTGGTAACGGCTCTCTCTGCAAGGGGCAGCTGAGAGGCAAGCCGAGAGGATGAACGGCAGGAAGTTAGGTGGGCACTTCTATCCCAGCCAGCCCAACTCTGCCCGTCCGGGGTGCCCCGCCTGGAAACTGCCCCAGCTCCCGGCCAAGAGCCGGGTCTCGGGCCAGCTGCGAGGCTCCAGAGCCTCAGAAAAAGGCCAGGGACCCGCAGCAGTTCCCACTAGGAGAGGAGCTGGTTCAAACCCAGCTCCCAGATCTCCCACGTCCAAGCCCCCAGGCCCAGAACTTCCACCCCAAAGCCCTCAGTCAGACCCCAGCCAAGATACCCGGGTGCAGCTCTCAGGTCTGCAGCGCAGCACCCGCCACGCGGCACCCACCGGCCCCGCCCCCGTGGCCTGCCCCCAGCCAATCCAAGTTGCAGCTGCAGCGCGCCGGCCAATGGGGAGCCGCAGCCGCGTCCCCGGCATTGCATCACCCCCGGACGGGGCGGGGCCGGACCTGCTAGCCCCGAAGGTGTCCAAGAATGGGGCGCCTCCACAGAGAGATAGATGCTCTCTTTGGTGCAGCTTCTTGGGCGCCCCTTTTCACAGCTGGGCACCCTCTGTACTCTCTGCCCCCTAGTCCCTGAATCTTCTCCAAAGGTGGCAACCTAGTAAAAATGAGAGGATCCTTCTGTAGTGTCTCAGCTCCTAAATCCCCTCCCTTCTCATCCTCGGAGTCCCTAGGATTTTTCTGCCCTGGGTTAGGGACCGTAAGATCCTAATTATCTCCTCTCCTGCCCTAGGATTACTTAGGGCGGGCGCATTTGCCTGCTTCGAGACCATAGGGCAGTTAGGGATCCCCAGCAACTGGACCAGGGGCAGGTAGAAGTGATCACCACCATATTCCATCCTCAACCAGGGGCAGAGGTAGCTTGCTTTATTTTTTCTGCTCTGGGCCTTGGTGAGGACATTTCTGCCCCTGTGGATGGGCTCCTGGGTTTGTTGCTAAGTATGTGCCCCAAGGTGGTAACTCCAACCCCTGACACAAAATCTAAGAGTTTGTTACGCTTCAAGAGCAGAGTTCTCTTTTGTAAAGACAGCTTTTTTGCCCAGGTGATAATGACAAATAATACTCCTCCTTAACACAGAACAGGACAGTCCTGGCCCAGGGAGCAACCATCAGCAGAGCCAGCCCAAGACGAGTCTTCCACATGCCTTCTGCGTGTTCTTCTTAAGTCTTGACCCTCCCCTCCTCAACCCTGTCACAGGACCTCTGAAATTTAGATTGGATGATGTGCTGCGGGCAGAAGGTGATTAGACAGTGAGGAAATAGAGGGCCTCAAAACAAGTTATGTCTAACTTGCTTTAGAGTCTTGGCAAAAGAAGGAAAGAGGTAAGTGGGGTCCCTCCGCAGTGTCCAAACCTCCCCTGCAAGTTGGGAATGGCATGGCCCATGTGCTCCTGTTACCTGGTGACATGAGCTTCAGACCCCTTGAAAATGTGCTCTTGAGCCCAATGCACCCACCTTTCGTAATAAAAGACATTGATCCAGACCCTTCTCCTACTGGCCAGCTGAGGTCACTTGGCTCACATGGTGCTGTCCACGCCTGGCTCTGGGCCTTTGGAGCCTAAAACTGCTGGGGTTGCACTGCTTAGAAGGTGTGACAACCTGTCTACCCATGCCTGAAACCACTGGGACCCCGGGCAGGGCTGTGGGGAGCTGGTGAGTATTAGGAGCCCATAGGAAGGAGGAGGCTGAGCTCAGCATTGATCTTCCTTTTTCCCTGGTCCATCAGAGCCATGTTGGCTTGTCATCCATTGAGGGAGAGAACCTCTGTCTCTTCTTCAGGAGGCTGCCCCCAGATTCTTAGGAGATAAAGTCAGTTTTCCCTGCACCCCAGAACCAGAGTGTCCCCAGGACCATGTCCTCTGTCAGCGAGGTTCCAATGTAGGCCCTCCCCAAGCATGCAGGGAGGGGGGAGTTAGTACAGGAGGTGCAATCGTCACAACCCCTCAGCAGAGACCACTCAGCCAGAGCCAGGGTGCAAATGAACACCTGCATTTATTTGCTGCTCATGGACCTTGGGAGCCAGCCAGTGGTGCTTGGGTCCACCCCAGGCTGGTCCACTCTGGGGTCACATGCAGGAGAAGCTGACTGGAGCATGGAGGATGATAATACCAGCATCAGCCTTGGCAGTTCGGACAGTTAGACAACTGGGTGCTGGAGGAGTCCCAGGGGCTGCCCCAGGCGGGCCCTCACCATCTGTTCAGATCACCTTTCACCCCAGCCTCTGGGACCCTGTGGTGGGCACTACCCCAGCTGCTGGGTTACAACTCATCATGGGCGTCCAGGTGAGGCTCCATTGCTGGGTGGGGTCCCATCTTCTCCACACACTGCTTCTAGTAGTACTCCTGGCTTCCATCACCACCTCCAACCTATCGAGCTATAACTCAGTCCTTGGCTGTGGCCACTGGGAGGCCCCATGGAGGCTGGAAAGGCTGGTCCTGATTTCCAGGCTCCTCGGTGAGCAGGCACAGTCCCTCTTGGGGTTCTGGGAACACCCCTTCTGATGAGGAGCGTCTAGCCCCTCTGCTAACCTATCCTGTTGGCTCTGGGGCTCTGCCTGAACCATACCCAATCTGAGCACTGTCTCCAGACACTGATGGGCATACTGAGCCATCCCCAAAGTCTTTTAGTCCCAGTGTCCCTGGTTACAAAATGGGTCACAGAGGCAGGTGTTCCAGAGGGTTTCCATGTGTTACAGTGGTGCACTGAGCCAAGGGAGGGCTGAAAATGAGAGAAAAAGATTAGAGATGGAGACGGAGACAGAGATGAAAAAAATGAGAGCCAGGAGTGTCCTCTGCTGCGTCTGCTCTGAGCCCTCAGCCTCCCTGCTACTGGCCCCTGATGTCCCAGTTCACCTTGGTCATCCTCCTGTGCCTGGGGCCATAACCGGTGATTGCAGGTGGGAAGGCAGCCACATGGCCGGCTACAGGGCAGGCACGAAGCGGATCCTCTGAGAGTAGGCCAGGTCGATAATGTAGAGGAGCAAGTTGACGTATGTGAAAATCGCTATCACCAGCTGGCTGTCCCAGGAGCAGCTGCCCCGGGGGCAGTCAGGGGGCCGCCTGGGCTCCCCGTATTTGGGATCGAAGCAGAAGACAGGCCAGATCACAGCAGCACTGAGGTACAGGAGCACAGCCAGAAAGGTATACACGACCACAAGACGGTCAAAGGGGCAGCCCAGGGCCCCCATGTGGCCCATCACGCTCAGGGCCACCACAGCCACTGTGACCAAGAAGCACAAACTGTAGACAGCCACACACCACTGCATGGCTGCATAGCGCCCATAGTGGCTGTCGTGAACAAGTGCCCCAAAGATGATGCAGGCCACGAAGGCCTGGACAATCTTGAGAAGCCCTGATACCGTGGCCATGTAGCTAGCTACCTGGCCGGGCCGCGCCCTCGTCAGGGCCACTTCGGAGGCGTAGGCCAGGAAGAGGAGCCCAGCGAAGACACTGGCCGCCAGGCGGAAGTTCCGGGCCGTGCAGCCGGCAGGCTGGGGCAGGCACTGGAGCTGGGTGAAGTAGAGCGGGTAGATGACGGCAGCCGTGGCACACAGTAGCGTGGCCAGCATGGCAAAGGCTGCAGTGAAGTTGCCCCAGGAGAGGCGCAGGCAGCCATGGAGCTTCGTGAACTCACAGGCTACCACCAGGACAGACAGGGCGAAGCAGAAGCCCCAGGCAGCCATGCAGAAGGTACCTTGGACGCCGGCGAACCCGCCTTGGTGGGCAACCAAGCTGAAGGTGGTGCAGCCGAAGACCAGCTGCAGCACGCGGGCGGTGCCCACTGGGGATGTCACAGCACCCAGGTGTAGGTACGCACCCCCGGGGGGCTCCATGGTGCCGCTCATCTGGCCAGCTGCCTCAGGCCCTCACACGGTGCCCGGCAGTCCTGGGTCTCCACCGGCTGAGGGCCCTCGTCCTCTGCAGTGGTGGCAGGTGCAGGCAGCCTGCGGCAGCAGAGCCAACAGTGACATTGCAGCAAGGCAGCCTCTCTGCCGCCTGTGTGGGGAGCCCCCTCCCCCAGCACTATAAATAGCGGGCGCTCAGAGACCAGGAATAGCAGCCCACGTGCCTGTGCCCATCCTGGAGGGACATCTGACCCCAGTGTCCCAAGAAGAACCCCTGCCAGGACCCGTGGCTGCTGGTGCCACCCACCTCTGGCCTCCTAAACACCTGCGTCTTTCAGTCCGGTCAGTGTGGGGGAGGGGTGGGAGTGAGCTGGGTCACCCCAGCGCCAGCAGCCAGCGGCGGGGCCAGCTGCTGGGGAATATCGCAAGGAAATGGAGGCCTGGGGGGTTGGGGGAGTTCTTCCCCCTCATCCCACCCCTCCCCGCAGCCCACCCCTCCCCGCAGTAGCTTGGTTCAGGGTCCTGCTCCCTTTCAGAATGCTGTTGTCATTATCCTTGAGATTCACACACCCTTGACCTCCAGAGCTGTGTGGGGGAAGAAAAGGTGGAGCTTGGAGATCCTGGGCCTTACCCACCTTCGTGGTGGAGGTTTGAACTTTAGCTATTATTTGGGGGGTACCCTAATGAAGTACTTGTCCTTTTTAGACATGTGAACACCTGGCAGGGTCTCACTCTGTAGTCAAAGCTGATATGAAATTCACTGTTACCCAGGCTGTTTTTGAACCCAAAATCCTTGGGGCTGGCACTGTGGCTCAGTGGTAGAGCTCTTGCCTTAAGTGTATTTGAGATCCTTCCGTCTCAGCCTGCTGAGTGCGGAGATTACAGGTGTGTACCACCACTCTTTACTTCAACTCTACTTTTTTTTCCCCCTGTATATTGGGGATTGAACCCAGGGGTGCTCCACCACTGAGCTACATCCCCAACTCAACCCTTTCCATTTTACTTTTTATTTTGAAACAAGGTCTCCCTAAGTCATTAAGTTGCCTAGGCTGGGCTTAAACTTGTGAGCCTCCTGCCTCAGCCTCCCAGAGTGTACAGACATGTACTACCATGTCCAGTTTTCCTCAACTTTTTTTTTTTTTTTTTTTGAGACAAGGGCTCACTACGTAGTACAACCTGGCCTTGAACTCCTTTATGTAGTTCTAGATGGGCCCTTTTGGAGGTGGCTAAATCTAGAGTGTGTGATTGATTGGTAGCACGGTGGTGGGATTAAGGGTAGCTGATTGCTGTGCTGATTGGATTGGCACTGCCTTAATCCCAGTAGATGGATACAGTGTTAGAGACAGAAGGAGGAGGGGCTGGGGATTTAGCTCAGTGGTTTAAGCGAGGTCGAGGTCGTGAGTTTGATCCCCAGTGCCAAAAAACATAACAAAACAAAAAGACAGAAGGAGGTTGCTCTCTCCCTTGTTGTGTTTGCTGTCTTCTGTCTGCCATGAATGGCTCTTCTTTGTGAAGCTGCCCTGCTTTGCAGCCAGCCAACTGTGGATTGAACCCTCTACAAACTGTGAGCTAAATAAATGTTTTCCCTTTTAACTTTGGGTGTTGGGTATTTTGTCTCAGCAATGAGAAAAATAACTAAGACACCTACACGCAAGCATTTTTTGTTTTAAAGTACCGGAGACAAAAGCAAGGGTCTTGTACATACTAGACAAATACTCTACCACTGACCTATATCCGCAGCCCAGGAATTGTTAATATCTTGCCCTATGTTCTCCTGCTAATTAATTAATTAGTTATGCAGGTATGACAGTCAGACTAGAGATATCCACAGGTGTTTCCTTTGAAGAAGACCATGTCCCTAAGGACCTGCAGCACCGTGGTCACACTAAGGAGACTTGAGAATGGGCACCTGGTATGGTCCACAGTCAGTTTTCCTTACCTGTCCCCAAAATGCACCTGAGCAACTTCTAAATTTTTCATCAAGACTGGAGTCGGGATTGTGGGTTGCTCATGGCTGCTGTGGCTCTCACCTGTTCTTTACTCTGCAGTCTTCCCCACTTTCCTTGTATTTCATAATAAAGACTTTTTTTTTTTCTTTTTGAGACAGAGTCTCACTATGCAGTTCGGGTTGACCTTGGGCTCACTTTGTAGCCCAGGCTGGCCTCGAATTTGCAATGATCCACCTGCCTCAGCCTTCTGAGTGCTAGGATTATAGGAGTGGGCCACCACGCCCGGCTTGTTTTGTTTTGTTTCTTTCCTGTCCTAGAGATTGAACCCTGAGATATTCCTCAGCTCTTTAAAAAAATTTTTTTGGTGGGGCCAAGGGTTTAGTTCAGTGGTTCAAGTGCCTGCCTGGTAAGCCTGAGGTTGTGAGTTCCATCCCCGATACCAAACTCTGGCCCTTGTGATTGCTAGACAGGTGCTGTGCTGCTGAGTCACATCCCCATACAAGTGTATTTTGAGACAGGGTTTCCCTCTGTAACCCAAGCTGGCCTTGAATTTGTGGCGATCCTCCTGGCCTCAGCCTCCTAAGTGCTGGGAATACAGGTGTGCACTACCATGCCCTGCTTAACACCAATTTTCTTGGACAGCCCTAGCCAGGGCCTTTACAGACTGATCTCCAATGTGTAATGGCTATTTCTTCGTGGTTGGAATCCAGGCTAACAGGAGACACACTGTGAAAGGCCTAGCATCTGTGGGGCAAGGGCTCCCCTCAGGGTCTTAGCCTCTGCTGGTGCTTCCCCAGGGTGGGGGTGAGGAGATGTCTGGGAGTAAGGTTCCTAGAGCAGTTATAAAAAAGTGAGGAGGGGAGAACCAGCAGCCCTAGAGCTCCGACAATGAGGGACTCAAGGTGCAGCACAGAAAGGCAATTTGCCCGCCCTCTCGGTAAGCAGCCCTGGGCATGAGGCAGGAGAAGGATCTCTCAGGGGCTCCCAGGAGCCTCCTGGGGAGCTGGCTAAGAATCAACCCACCACCAGCAGCAGCACCACCCCCGTTAGCAAGTGAGCCAGAGATCTAGACATCTCTTGAGAGGTTGACCATATGCAATATAGCAAATAGGGGGGGATTTCCTTCTACCATCTCTTTGAAGGCAAATATTGTTATCACTGTTTTGCTTTGTTCTGATTAAATGGTATTGCTCTATTCAATGTTCTGTTTTGATAAGTTCTAAAATGTCCTGTATTTCCTTTGGTTTGGCTATTCCTTATTGAAAGAACAACTGTTGTGAAGATAATGGGATATGCTATGGTACCTATTACTGTTATGCCAGTCACCTGTTGAGGGTTCTGTACCAATTTCACTGCACTCTCTCAGTTGGCTTTGTTCCGTCTTGTTCTGTTGTATTTTGCTACCTTCAAAATAATAAAAAATTAAAATAAATAAAAAATAAAAAGTAAATAACAATAAAACAGATCAGTAAGGTACTGAGCAAGCTGAAACACGATATAACTAAACAGATAATGGACTTGAAAAGCAAAAGGAGGAAAAGAAAGCACTCTAAAGGATATAACTGCAGGTATGTTTAAGTGTATAGGATTGATGACCATGTTGCTGGGTTTTTGTTGGATTGTTGAATGGAACTGTTCACAGCCTCACTGTTTGAATGTCCACCTTGTATGCTTTAATTTTGTAACTTGAACAACTATATCTAGAAGACAATATGTAATTTATCAACTAGTGATTTCTTACTATTTATTTTTTCCTTTTCTTTGAAATTCTGTATTGTTTCTTCCCTTTTTTTCTGTTTTGCTTTTTTTTTCTTTCTTTAAATAAAATTATAAAAAAAGCGAGGAGGACACACGTTCACCGTGGCTCGAGGCCCTCTGATGTGATGGCTGGAGGCCCTGGGAGGTCTGGCTCAAGGCCTCTGAGCAGTTTGCTCCCCAGGCTTGGGAACAGGGCTGTCCTGGATCCAGTTGCCTCCTGACCACAGAGGGGCTTGAGAAAATGATTTAACTTATCTCACGTGAAGATGTGTAATACTGTTACTCAAGTGCCCGGTAAGCATTCATGGCACTAGATCTTGCTGGCTGGCTGGCTGGCTGATGGCTGGCTGGTGGCTGATGGTTTTCTTTTGTTTTCTTTCCTTTTTCTTGTTTTTTTTTTTTTTTTTCAGATAGCCCAGGCTGGCCTTGAACTCTCAGTGATCCTCTTGCCTCAGCCTCACCAATACTGAGATTTCAGGTTTGCGTCACCATGCCTTATGGGGTTTACTTGTTTCCTCTTCTCTTCTTTCTGTGGGTGTGGGTATTCCAGTAAACACACACACACACACACACACACATACATGGGATTGAACCCAAGCCTTGAATCTTCTAGGTAAGAGTTTTACCAGTGAGCTATATCCCCAGAAACTCACTGTGTAAAATTTCACTGTGAGAGAACATTTCTCTAAATTGCTTAGGTTGATTCTCCTAATATCTTGTTTTGAAATTTTGTTTTATTTTTTCCTCTTTAAAATAAAATTAAAGGTGGCACACACCTAAAATCCCAGCACTTGGGAGGCTGAGGCAGGAGACATACTGTGTTTATGAGTTTAAGGTACCAAGTGTGTAAATAATAATGATAACTAAATTGCCCAGGTTGGCCTAGAATTTCAGTTCCTCCTGCCTCAGCCTCCCAGGTAGAATTCAGTCATTTCTTTTTATTTATTTATTCATTTTCTTTCTTTCTTTTTTTTGGTCTTTTTTGACTAAACTACACAAACTGTCACTCTTGTCCTGCTACTGACTTGTACATCTGTCCTCCTGTACTCTGCAAACAGAGGAGGGCTGTGGTACCCACAGCACTGGACATTTCCACAGCGCCCTGCCTCAACACTGCTAATGTCCCAGTATCCTGAGAGGCTCAGTGCTGGGAGGCAGGCAGGAGTCAGGTGCTCTGTGGAAGTCACAGCAGGAAGAGCCTCAGGGAACCCTGGCGGGACTCTGGGTTCTGAGTGGGAGCAGCCCTGGGAGTCAAATGCAGCAGTGTCCTGGGGAGTGTGCCGGCTGGCGGTCCCTAGAGCCTCCTGTCCAGCCCCATTCTGAGTCCCCTTGGTCTCACAGGGTGAGGGAACCCTTGGGCCCTGCCCAGGAGAGAGTTGGCCAGCCTAGCAGGGCCCAAGGGTCACTCAGCCAGGCCTGGAGAGGAAGACCCTGGAGGAGGGACGGCAAGTGCTGGGCGCTGGTCTTGTCCCAGACTCCTGGGCTCGGTGCTGGGATTGTAGGCTATCCCACCACACCAGCCCAGATCAAATTTTCTTTTCTTTTTTTTCTGTGACTCAAATTTTCTAAAGCTAAAATGGAACACTTTCTGAACAACCAGGGGTAAAAATAATTAAAAAATAAACTTTGTTTTACAAAGCATTAAAAATTAAGATAATAGATGACCAGATTTATATTGTATGAATAAAAAACTTGATCTTACAAAAATGTGACCATATTTTTTAGAACAGTTTTAGATTTACAGAGCAATTGATCAGGTTGTGTGGAGTTCCTACACAACACTTCTGTCTGTCGACACCTGGCAAGAGATTGTTGCATTTGTTACATTAATGAACCAATTAATAAACCAATATTATATTATAAATAATAACTAATTACGGGTGAACCATACCTATAATTCCAGAACTCTGGGAGGCTAAGGCAAGAGGATTGCAAGTATGCCCAGCCAGGACAACTTTACTTAAAGTATTAAAAAATGTACCAGAAAGAGATGTAGACCAGTTCAAAGGCCCTGGGGTCAATCTCTATTACCACAAAAAGAGTAATAATAATACCATAATAATGCTGGGCATGGTGGCACACACCTGTAATCCCAGCACTCAGAAGGCTGAGGCAGGAGGATTGCTGTGAGTTCAAGAACAGCCTGGGATACATAATGAGTTCAGAGCTAGCCTGAACTGTAGAATGAGACCCTGCCTCAAATATATATATATATATATATATATATATATATATATAATAACATTATTATTTATTTTGTTAATTTTTGATACTGGGGATGAAACTCATGACCTTGTGCTTGCCAGGCAGGCGCTTATACCGCTGAGCTAAATCCCCAGCCCTATTATTATTATTATTATTATTATATCCTATATTGGGGATTGAGATTGAACCCAGAGGTGCTCTACAACTGAGCAACATCTCCAGTCACTTTTATTGATTATTTTAAGATATGATTTCTTCAAACTATCCCGGCTGGTCTTGAACCTGTGATCCTTCTGCCTCAGCCTCCTGAGTAGCTGGGATTTTAGATGTGTTCCACCACGCTCATCTGGACACATCATTATTAACTCAAGTCCATGTTTGTTTATTCATATTCCTCAGCTTTTAGCAGGCATCCTCCTTTTGCTCTGTGGTCTCACGCAGTCTCCCACGTGACCTTTAGTTATCCTGTCTCCTCAGGTTTCTCTTGGCTGTTTCTGGGAACCCCCTTGTCTTTTTTTTTTTTTTTGTCTTTTTGAGACAGGGTCTTGCTATGCAGTTCAGGCTGGCCTTGAGCTCACTTTGTAACCCAGGCTGGTCTTGAACTCACAATGACCCTCCTGCCTCAGCCTCCCGAGTGCTGGGATTACAGGCGTGAGCCACCAGGCCCGGCTTGCTTGCTTGCTTGCTTTCTTTCTTTCTTTCTTTCTTTTTTTTTTTTAAACTTCTTGTTTTTAATGACCTTGAGAACTGTGGGACGGGGGATTTTTTTCTTGGGAGTAGACTGAAGGAGTGGGGAGGAGGACAGAGGTGACCTGTTTTCTGGTCCTGTTGCACTAGGGGCCCTGTCTTACAGACAACTCCTCACTGTTCATGGTCACCTGTTGGAGTCGCTGAAGCTGAGTACATGTGCAGGGCTATGGCGAGACCTGGGCCTGGCTGAACTGAGAATGAGGAGACGCCTCAGAGGGGGCAAGTTGGGCCACAGCTGAGGCCACCTGGAGACTTTCTGGATAGTTTTCCTTAATTAGCATTGGCTGTTGCTCTGAGGGGTCCTTGAGCCCCTCCCAATATCCTGCCCAGGTTTCCTCCATTGTCCACTCAGCTCCTTGCTTGTTCTGATTAAATATGGGCTGCCCAGGGTCAGTTGGCCAGCAGCTGGCAGAGTTAGGAGCTCTGCTGAGGATCTCACTCGTCCTGCAACCCTGAAGGCCATGCCGCATGTCTCATTCCTTTGGGCCTTTGCCGTGCATCCATTTGGGGAATCAGGGATCTAGGCACAGACCCCAGCGGTCACCTGGCCAGCTGGAGCTGTCAGGATCTCACAGGGGTTGCCCCCACCCCCCACCCCCATGCTGAGGTCTCTTGGAGGGAATCACTGCTCAGGGTCAGAGTCTGGGCTGGGAGTCTGTCTCCCTCTCATCCAAGGCAGAGCATTCCCATAAATTCTGTGTTCTCCTTCTGCCCTATTCATTTATTTATTCAATTATTTATTTATTTATTATCTTTGGCACTGAGTAGTGAGCCCAGGGCCTTCACATGCAGTATATCTCCAGTCCTTTTTTATTTTTTAGATTTTGAGACGGGGTCTCTCCAGGTTGCCAGGTTGCCCAGGCTGGGCTCACACGTAGGACTCATGCCTCTTGCCTCGGCCCCACAGAGTGCTGGGATTATAGGCAGGTGCCACCTCTCCAGGCTCAGTATCAATTTGTGGATAGTGCGGAGTGGCACTGTTGTCTTCTGCTTATGTTCAGGCCTTGGCTCCTGGGGGCTTTTTCTGTCATCCCCAGGTCCCCTCACTCCACAAGGGAGGATATGTTGCCCCAGGCCCAAACTGTGTGTTTTCAGGCAGTGATAGGTGCTGATACCACTGTCCAGGCTGGCTTTGACTTTGTGACCCTCCCGTCTCAGCCTCCTGTGTGTTGAGTGTACAGACATGTGCCACTATGCTTGGTCCAAAGAGACAACTCTTGGTGGACTCCCAGAGAGCCTGGGAAGGTCACTAACACTTGATATGATGCAACCGGCAAGTTTTACAAAACACTGCATTTTCTTCCTGTTACTCTTCTCCAAGAGTTCAGTGTTTCCAGCCGTGTTTTTTTTTTTGGCTTTTTGAGACAGGGTCTCGCTATGCAGTTCAGGCTGGCCTTGAGCTCACTTTGTAGCCCAGGTTGGTCTCAAACTCACAACGATCCTCCTCCCTCAGCCTCCCGAGTGCTGGGATTACAGGCGTGAGCCACCACACCCAGCCCGTGTATTTTTTCTAGTTCTTCTGCTTAACATTTTCACTGCACAAGTGTTTTCCCAGTGGTTTTGAAGTACCCTGCGTCCATTCAGGCACTGAGACAAAGATCTTTGTCTTACCAGATTATGATAGCACACATCTGTACTTCCAGCAATTTGGGAGGCTGAGGCAAGAAGATGACAAGTTCAAGCCCAGCTTGGGCAACTTAGATACTGTCTTAAAAAAAAGGTGGGGACTGGATGTGTATCTTAGTGTGAAGGCTCTAGATTTAAAACCCGGTACTACGATAATAATGACAAGCCTGTCCCATCAGGCTCCAAACTGGAGAACCATGGATTGAAAGTATGGTACATTATACAGATACAGGAAGTGGGGCGTGAGAGGACTGGGGTGCTACGGTTTTTATCTAGCCAGCTGACTGTGACCCTGGAGGTGAAGCACGGGGGTGGGGGGAGCTGGGTCACTGAGAGCGTGGCTTGGCAAGGTCCTCTATCTCTTTCCTGAATCACTCTGCTTCCTTTCTGCCGTGTGGGGAGCCTCTTCCCAGCCACACTGCCCTGCCTGGGAGCCAGCTGAGAATGGACTGAAACCTCTACAAACTGTGGCCCCAAATAAACCTTCCCTCCTTTAACTCATGGGTGTTGGGTATTGTCCTCAGTGACAAGAAAGTAACTTAGGGCTGAGGATTTAGCTCAGCGGCGGTGTAAGCGCCTGGCTGGCAAGCCGGAGGTCATGAGCTCTATCCCTCTGACCAAAGAAAAGAAAAAGTAATTTAGCAAGGGGCCACCTTTTGTGAGGGTCCTGAAGGCCACATTGAAAGGCGACCCCTGGGGTAGGACTGAGGAGTGAGTCCAGGCAGGAGCTAAGTGTCAGAGACACAGTAGTCCCACGACCTGGGTGGTCAGAGTAGTGGGGAGGGGACAGAAAGCGGAGACGCAGGAGCCAGCTCTGTGGGGCCTGCAGGACACTGAGCCAAGCGCAGGGTGTATCGCTGGTGGA